>JXOV01006895.1:1624-26255 GCA_001014945.1 Clogmia albipunctata
AGAGATATATGTTAGAGATATGTCATAATTTTTTTAACTTTATATTTTATTGGTATGTATTTTTTAATTGTTTTTGAAAAAAGTGATTTTTGAAAAATAATTAATTTTCGCTTTTTTCCCCGAATTCACTCTTTGAATCGCTATAAATTGAACAATTTTCAAGATATTTGAAAAAATCAAAATGTTTGCGACTGACAGATAGTTAATTTAACATTAAAAAATGTTTTGAAAATGCTTTAGTCTTTTATATATTATCACTCAAAGTTAGCGTGCCTAAAAGCCCGCCTGGGCATTTAAGGGTTAACACAATTTTCTTAAAAATTCAATAATTTTTGTATAAATTGAGTGAGAGAATTTTTGCGATTTTTTTCGCATTTCAGCACAAAATAAGTGTAATTCAAGTTACTAGACCCAAAAACTATTGTCTGAAGTAGTTATTACATGTATTTAATCACTTTAAAAATCTTTTGTTACAATATTATCGCTAATTTTCTTGCATACAAAATCAAAACAATGAACTGATGACGTTTCACTACTTATACCACCACAGATCCATACAACCTTATTGTTAATTAGCGTTGATTTGAATTAAGTTTGATATAAGTAAAGGTAAAATCATTTTGACTAATTTCCGATGAAAACTGTTTGTAAAAAGAGAAATACCAAAACACTAAGAGTACTACTCGCATTCACATCTAAAGCGTAAATTTTGGATTTTTGTTTTCGTTCGAATACGACATGTAATTTGAGAATTTGAAGTAGAAGAAGCGAGCGGTAGTGTCTGAGCTTTGGTGTGTCTGTGTGTCAATGTATGCCAATCGGATCAGGATTCGGTCCCAATTTGTTCTTTGGCACACTGGCAAGCGGGCTTCATACTTACCGCACTCACTTTTCGGGCCTTAGCGGAGGCGGTGCCTTGGCCAATAGCTGATGGTGCTGAAGGTCTTGTCATTTCGCTCACCGACTCCAGTCCCTCGCTCCGGATCGACATCTTCTCCTTGTTGTTGTCGTCGTTGCCCTTCTCCTGCCCCACAAACAGCTCGTAACTGTGACACGAAAAGTCCGACGGGCTCTTCGCCACCGCATCCTTGTACGCCTGAGAAAAAACCATTAATTCCATTGAAATAAATTATAAGTTGCGCTTAATTTTCCGCCCATACCTGTTCCGCCTCATTTGCAGCCGCATTCGCAGCAGCAGCCTGGGCCTCCAATTTCGCCAGCTACATCACAATTACAATGGTTGTATTTATTCAGAATACAGTAAAAACTCATTCAATAGAGGACTTCCTATCAAATTTTGAAAAAAGATTTTTCAACGAGCGTGAAATAAAGTTAAACCCATTTAGAATTTTTTAAAACAAGAGTTTAATTTAAAAAAAAGATCTACGGTATTGAAATTGGTAAGAAAGATTTAATTTCATCTTTGAATTTTACAAAAATAAAATAAATGTGAAAATGTTCTTATATGGGAGGTGTTTCTCTATTTTCACCTGAAAATTTCCCCACAGTTTAGGTTATTATTGATTAAAAAAAACATTTCCCTTTCAATTCCTTTAAGGGACATGGGGGGTCTTAACCTCAACCAACGGGCTTAGACTTTTCATGACTATTTGTTTTCAGTGTATTATTAGTCAATTAATAGCACTTAGACCAGTTGAAAAAGGACCCAGTCAATCCTACCGGCCCAGGAATTGAACCCTTGACTCCGAAGAGGTAGCCGGATGCGTTACCACATCGGCTACGAGGCGTGTAATATTGATATGGAATGGAGAATTTTTTTCAGTAATAACCAAAACGAAACCTTTCAAGGAATATTTTATTTCTCCGATTTTAATTTAAATATAAGGTTTTATAAATTAAATACATAGTAAAATGATCATGTAATGCGTTAAAAAGAGATTTGATGTGCGAGAAATGCATTTAACTTAATTAAAACACCGAAATTGTGGAAATTTCTGGAATTGAAAAATGAAATCAAGTCAAGAATAGTCACTCCCAACCTGGTAGAATGAGACGGATAGATCGAGAGAATTGGTGAGAGCGGAATTTCTCTCTCATTTTCTTCATAAGAGTAATAGTAATTTGTAAAAATGAATTCAAATAGCTCAATGAGGATGTTTATAAGTATAATATTATATGAAAAACAAATTCTAAATAAAAAATTATTTTTAAAAAATAATAAAAACTCGAAAAAGTACTAAAATTTAAATATAAAATAAATAATTTTCATTATGTAAATTGAAAATATAAGTATTTTATTCATGGTGATGGGTTATTTTGATGGTAAGATTTATTTTCAGGTGACAAAAAGTAAATTTTAGAACTTGATTTGCGGGGGCCATTCATTTCTTAATTGATTACTTAGTTTTTCCCAGTGAAAAAATTTAAAAATTTATTCTAAATAAAATTGTTTTTCGTTTGGTTTACTAAAAGTAAAATAATATGGCCAAAAAATAAAGATTTTTTTTAAAATAACCTGAAATAATAACTCGTCCCTTAACTAGACGCGAGGGATCAAATTTGCCATTATATTGTTGTTGTAGAGAACGGGAAATAAAATTTTGAAAATAGAGAAACGTGGCCATGATTAAATATAGTAAATTGTCCAGTGTTCATAAAATATATAAATTCCATTTAATATTACTTAAAAAAATAAAAATGAATTTAAAGAAAAGCATTTAAAATATTCCGAAAGAGTTGTATTCATAAACCCCATCTCAGTCCACAGCCAATATCAAACCCTTTTAACTGATAAAATTACCTTTGCTGCAGCCGCCTCTTCCGCTTCCTTTTATATTGTGGGCGTTTATTTGTTATCAGTGGTAGATGTGTTTGAGATAAAATAATTGTGTTTTGTTCATTGATATGGAAAGAATAGAAATGACGAGCAATTGATTAGAGTCCATACTTAACCAGTAACAAGGAGGAAGAAACAACACAAAATTTGGATGTGTATTTTTGGTCGAATGATTCGAAATACAACATGAGAGAAAAGGAGTCCTTACTCTTATTGCTTCTTCCTCCGCTGCTTCTTCTTCTTCTGCCTTCTTCTGGAGTTCATCGTACGACATGGCGACAATGGCCAAGATCAAATTCACAAGGTAAAATGAACCCAAGAAGATGATTACGATGAAGAAAAGCATATGCCACGGTCCCGCTGAACGCAATACCTAGGAAATGGTAATTCATAATTAAATTTTAAAAAAATTGGTAAATTTCACGAAAATGGTCAAGAGAGGGTTAATAAAATGGAGTCGAACAAATAAAATTAAAGACACAAACCAGCTGGTACAGATTCTCCCAGTAATCTTGGGTCATTAAACGAAAGGCAGATAAAAAAGCCCAGCCAAAGGTGTCGAAGCTGGTGTAGCCGTAGTTCGGGTTGCCGCCATATCCCTGGAGACAGATGTAGCCCTCCAGACATTGCCTGCAAATTAATCGAATGAGAAAACGTCGGAGATCGAAGCCGATTGACTTTTCGATGGAATTTCAATAAGTACCCAGCTCCAGAAGAGTTGCCACAAAGAGGCATGTCTCCACCCTCAGTTCGGTACCAATTCGCTAGGGATGAAAATATTACAATTGCATTAGATTGAACATGAAAAACCGTAATCAAAATAATGAGAATTTTTAAAATAAAATTGTATGTCCTAATGGGACATCAATTTCGAAAATTATTTAAAGGGTAAAAGACCTTTGAAATGATTCATTAAATTTATTATTTTTATTAAAGATAGTTCGAAATACACTGTGTATTACGGTTATAACCGCACCCATTTAAAAACGAAAAACAGCAAAATTCCCAAGGGTCAGCGCTACAGCCGCTTCTCCATTAACTCCACTATGGGGTGTTTGGTTAAACAATCTATTGACAAAGGACAATCCGAAATATGTCCAGAATTTTGAAAAATTGGGCTCGACGTATTTAAGCCACACCGTATTAAAATAATAGTTATTTATACAACAAGGTCGATAAGATAAGGCATTATAAAAAAGGGTTGGTTTAAGCCACGACCGTAGCGAGTGCCTTAAAGAAAGCCTGTTGAGTGTTTAATAATGCTTATCGACCGTGTTTTATAGAAAATTGTATGCATTTTTAAAATAAATTAACAAAAAATTAAAAAAAACATTCGTTGGCCTAAAAATAAATTTAAAATTTTTTGTCTCGCTCACATTGTTTTCATTTCCTTTTCTAATTCTAAGACAAAATGTAGAAAGCTATATCTTGCATCTCTTTCTTTCCCATAGGAAATATTNCGCTAATGGATTGTTTTAAATTTAAAAGGACCGTAAACAGTTGTTTTTAATTAATTTGTACTAATTTAAATTTAAACTATCTGGTAAAGCAGTCAAAACTCACGACCAAATAAATTTGATCGATTTCTTTTACGGAGGTCACACTTTAATAATAAAGAAAAAGCACACGTGTTTTAAAGAATTCTTTAAAGCACTTTTGTTATAATAACGACTTTGACCAAACAAATTTGAGTGTCGTAATATCAATTTTAAGTTAGCAAAAATACATAAAGATTATTAAATTCCCTTTAAATCGTCCATACATAGTTTTGGATTTGGACCGCTGGTGCCGAGTCATTTGAGCACTAAAAATATCATGATTTTACTCAATTTTTGTCTTAAATCTGTTCCATATATTAATTCTGACAGTTTCGAGTAAGTTCATAGTCCAAAAACAGAGTGTAAATTTGAAGTTCCAGCTTCTTTAGTCAAGGAGATATCAAAGATAAACGGGTGCGGTTATAACATTAATTCACAGTGTATGTGTTTATTATAAAAATTTAGCAACAATTTTATTTAAATCCAAACCATTCTAGAAACTCTTATTAAATAATGGAAATTAACTAGTTGATTTCGAATGACGATTACAAAACTAATGTTTATCTAGAAAATAGTAATTGATTTGTCTATTTCTGACCAAAATTAATAGTTCGGTTTTTATGATTTCTAATAAAATTTATTATTATATTTATGTTCAAATCTAGATATTTACCCCAGTGGCGGACCGCCCCGGGCCCCACAATTTTTAACCATAATATGAGATTTTTCCATATAAAATTCACGTTCTAGATCTAACTTCATACGCTATCACTCTATTTACTGGGTAATCGCACAAAACAAATAAAAAAATATCTTTGATTTTTTAAAATAATTTAAGTTTTGACAAGTTTTGGCAAAGTCCCTAGCTACGCGACTGATTTTACCAAATAATATTAATTAAATAATTCGTACTCAAATTTACTATTACAGTCTTTAATTAAATTATATTATAAATAGAATTGTGATCACTTACTTTCATTGTTGTTGAATCGTTCCCAGACTTCGTCGGTGAGGTTACCCCAACTGCCGTCGTCGGGAAACCTCTTTATGCACTTTTGCGTCAAAACACCCATATAAATTTGCAGTCCCATCAACGCAAACACCGACAACGAAAACATGGTCAATATAATTACATCACGCAGATTCTTCACAGATTCTATTACGGCACCGACGATAGTTTTCAAGCCTGCAATCCGATAATCCAATCAGAAAACCATTCCTCAAAGGTATTATTGTGAGTTTTAATAAGTTTTAGACTTTTCATTCATTCTTTTCTTGAAACTAAATTAAAGAAGAATATTTTATATTATTCAGCTTTTTGGTTAAGGTCAATGGAGATTCCATATTTCTATTATAGTTTGTCAAATGCAACTAAGTACATGGACCTAAGTAGAATCATGTCCATCATACATGAGAACAAGGACGTAACTGTAGCTTCAGTCAGGACCGCCACAGGCGGTAGTTTCCTCAAATTCAATATATCAGTTTCGAGAGCCGACTGATTATTCTCTAGCTACCATGCCCGATGATGCCAGTATCAAAACAGGACCCGTCTACCGTTTAAAACAGTCACTGCCTAAATTTTAACAAAATCGGACTTTGAATAATTGAACAGAGCAATATAGTATTAAAGAGATCACTGCAGAGCAGTTCTTAATGCTGTTTAATCGATATCAAAACTTCATCACACTTAAAGGTCGGAAACTTATCAGACCATTTTTCGTATTCTGAAATTCTTATTCTCCTGTGAAATAGTCATTTTTGCATTTGCGTCCTTGTTCTTCCAAACTGTTGATACTGGGGTGCCGTGGTAAAATTTTACCTTTGCTAGGGCACCGTGGACCGAAAAAGTTTGGGAACCCCTGATATAAAGCCTTATTATTTTTGCCATCGAAACAGAATGCACATCCTACGAAGAAGCCAACCACCTTCATAACTTTCATCTGTATCCATTCATTGAAAAGCAGAAAATGATCAGTATTATAGAAAGTTCCGGTTTATCTCTTCGATTCTGTGCATCCATCCAAGCTTTGAAAACCTGTCTGAATTCGGACAAATAGTATTGACGATACCAGTTGTTCGACAGTTGAGGCCGGGGATATTTTATTTGTAAAGGTATTTTAAACAAATATTAATCACTGAATGTTGTTAGTGAAAAATTCGAAAGAAAAATATTACAGTCTGAACAGGACTGGAATCTGCGATGGTTTCGAGCGAATAAATTCTGGAACAACACTTTAACCAAAGGGCGACCCCGTCGCAGTTAAATATCACAAATATATTTTATTCAATTTCATAAAGAAAAGTCCTTAACAAACAATTAAGACAGATGTTATATATTTAACATCTCACAATTTGTAGGAATAGACCTGAGCTTATTTCTTCAATCAATTAAGCTTTTTTATCTTAGGGTTGGATTAAATTCGTTTTCTGTTACTTTTTACCCTTATATCAGAACTTTTCTTCAATTAAACCACTTCTTCAAAAACAAATTGATTTGTTAATTACGAATCATAAAAAAGGACAGAAATTCATTTTTCCAATCAAAAGGTAGAGATTTTCTTAGAAAAGTCTAAAACTTATTATAAATTTCAATTAACATCAGTAAAGAAGGTGAGCAAAAGGTCTTACCTGGAATAATGGCTACCGTTTTTAAGGCTCGTAACACACGGAATGTCCTCAACGCCGCCAAATTACCCAAATCTATTCCCATCGTTACATAACTGAAAAGGTCCATTAATCAGAACCACTACCAATTTAGACTTACAGTTAAAAGTAGATCAGAAAGAAACATTATGGAGAGAAGTGTAAATTTAAATAGGAAAAAATATTAACCTACCAACAAGATTTAACCTCAAAAGTACACGAATTTCAAAACCTTATCTACCTATTCTAAAAATATGTATCTACAGAAAACTTTAGAACTTCGACGCTACTCCTATGATAAAATGTAGTTATTAAAATTTACTGAAAATAAAGTATTAAAGTTGTTGAATAAAACCTTTTTTCCTATATTTTATCAACATAATGTCTAGCAATTATTAGGTTGTTCCTTATGAAGCTTTACACCTTTATCGCAAATATTCAAACACTATATCATTTAAAAATAAAAATAAAAAAAAAATATAAAAAATAAAAATCTGTCGCATAATAGATATTTATACAACAAGGTCGATAAGAAAGGGCATTGTTAAACACAAGGGTTGTTGTAAGCCACGAGCGAAGCGAGGAACTTAAAGAAGGCCCGAGAGTTCAATAATGCTTATCAATCCTGTTTTATACAAAATTTATGTGTTTTTAAATAAATTAACACAAAAATTAAAAAAAAACATTCGTTGTCCAAAAAATTTAATTTAATTTTTTTTGGAATTTAGCTAGAATTATAACAAAAGGCCTTTAAATGGTAAAAAATAAAAATTTGCCGCATAATATTAATTATTTTTTTCAGTTTGAAAGTTTTTTATAATGTAGATCTTATTTGAATTGATTAATTTGCAAGTAAGAAAATTTCATTTTTTTTGTAAAAATAAATAAGTTTAAATTAAATTTGTCGATTGTTTTGTTTACATCATTATCTTAGAAAATTATTTAATTAATTTGTCATATAATTGATAAATATGGGAGAAAATTGGGTTTCAAGCATTTTTTAATAAACTTATAAATAATATTTAAAAATAACACCAAAAAAGCACTCAATAATAAAAAAATAAAAATGAACCCTATCAAAAATTGCTATATCATTTATTTTCAGTGCAATCTGCACAATAAAATGTACAATTGTTTTAATAAATCTATTGTAAATTATGGTATTTTTTATTATTGAGTGATTTTGGTGTTATTTTTAAAAATTATATATAAATTTATTCAAAAATGCATAAAACCCAATTTTTGACAATATTTATCAATAAAAGCACATTTTTAAATAATATAAATATTGTTTAAAAGCCATTTAATTCAAAAGGAATAGAATATTAATAGATTCTATTACTTAAAACTTTTCCAGGGGCCAAAATGTCGCCGCGCTGATTTTTGTTTTCTAGAAGTGGCTGTGATGAATCCAATTCCAATATTTTTTCATACTTATATTCTCAATGAACCCCTTAACTCTATTGCCAAAGAAATTTTTTAAAGTAAGAAAAATACCAGAGGTATTGATGGTTGATTTTAATAAATTGTCTGTAATCAACTTCTTGCAACGGAGTGTATGTAAATAAAACAATTTGCAATCAAACTAATTCAATTATGTTAAGTGTAAGTTTTATTGTGAAGGCGTCTGGTTGAGAAAAATAGAAGAACTCTGAATACCTAAAACCTCGCTTACTTTGTGAAGCTGTAAAATCTATAATTATTGCATTTTTTAATTTTATTCTTCGGATTCTAACTTCTGAAAATTATTTTTATTTATGGTAATTTTGTCAATTTGAGTCATTTGGGTATTAAAGGATTAAACCTAAAAAATATTGGTTTTAGACGCCCTCACTATGTACAAAAATACTATTAAAGATAGATAAACCCTATAACTTTTATATTTATAGGTGACATATATAACTATTGAAATTATAAATGAAAACTACATTACAATGAAAGATATTGGTGAACGATCGAAAATACCCCACATAAGGTGTAAAGTTTCATATGAGACAATGTAATATTATTAAAAATATATTTGAAATGCCTTTTTTATTTCTTCATTGAGGAATCACATAAGAAAAACTAACGATCTTGCTTTAAATTTAGATTCATAAAAAGCTTTTGTCATCTTTTTAATATTGAGATTTATTTTTAGACAGAATCAGGATATGAAATAAAAACCTATTCAAAATTATTATATCAAATATTGTTTGATTATAAATAAAGTCATTGAATTTTGCATCGAACATCATTGAATAGGTCAAAGGTTGAATAATACCCTACGTTTATAGAATGAATAACTAATAACTAGGCTTCTTCAAGACAGATTTCCAAAATTTAAAGCTCGTTCCAAACAAAAACAAATAAAAGTTTAATTTCAATTTATAAATAACACAAAAATACCCATTTAAATCTTCCAATTACACAGAACACACAATTAGACACCGTATAACATTACAGCACACGTCAATGATGGAGTCATTTGACCAAAGTTACATTAAATGTAATTTGAAACCGCCTACAAAAAAAAACACCATTTTCAATGAAGCTATTCCACGGGAACTTCTTTGCTATTGATTGGACTTGAATAATTCAACTAGTTTGGTTACCTCACCGAGATAATGGCATAGATAATTAGCCTAACTGCGCCCCTAAAATAAGCTACACTTGCCTATTTCTAGTTCAAAGGCTATTTGATCTCATAATCAGTTAACTCAATAATACATAATATATATCAAATCAGGGTGAATAGAAAAAAATAGGGAAAATCAAAAGAAAAAACAAAAGAAGTAAAAGAGAGAGACAAAACAACAAAAAAAACAAAAATGAACAACAGTACTTAAATATATTGATTGACTTCAGAAATAAATGGAACACAATCAATAAAATTTCCATAAATACACGGTAATACAAAAATAAGAGAGAACTATTCAGGAGTGGTGGTGGTGGAGAAACAAGGTGAAATTAATAATAAATGAGACGACGCCAGAAAGGAGTAGTGTGAGAAAGAGATGGATACAGTGGAGAAACTGGAAAGGATTTAAGGAGGGAAAGAGAGAGTGGGATTTCCGAAAATTGAACTTGTGGCGTTGAAATGAATTAGTCAACTAGGGGTCTATTTTTATAAAATCCAACTCACGCTAAAGCTATAACTACGAAGTCCAGCCAATTCCATGCATCTCTAAGATACGTAAACGGACATAAAATGAAACCTCGTGCCATCACTTTAACTGCTGACTCAAACGTGTAGATTCCGGTAAAAATTACTCTGAAAATTGCACATAAAAAGAGGTTAGTTCAAGTTCAAAAATACATTTTAAAATTAAGGTAAAACTAAGTTTATTTCCTAACAATTACACACTTATTTGAAATTCTATTTAACAATTAAATTATTAACGAAATTCTATTGATTAGCTAACAATTATAGAGCTAGGCCTCTATTTTTCTATACTAAAAAACTCTTGACAAAAATTAAATATTTATTCTATTCTGTTTTTCTATAATTTTTTATGTTATTTCGTCGTTGACGTGAATTGGATACCCTAAATTGGTTTCAACTCAATTTTTCACTCTTATTTTAATTTGAAACCCGGGTAAACCCTTATTAAAACAGTTGTGTTTAATAAATTATTAATTTATAGATTCTAAACTTAAAAGATTACACATACTCTATTAAACTGAAGATCATATTAATGAAAACACTTAAACTGTCAAATGAAACTTCCTTAAAATGGCATTTTAATCAATTTTCCAATGATCAATTATTCATATTCTTTGAAGAAAACTGATAATATTTAATATACACTCAGTGGCGTAGCTAGGGACTTTGGCGCCCGGGGCGGTCGAGTATGAAATTGGCCGCTCCCCTACACAAATTATTTTTTTTTAAAAACCCAAAGACATTTTATTTCATTTTTGCACAATTTCCTAGTAAATAGAGTAATGGTGACCATTAATGAGGAATATAAAAAGATGATATGTATGAAATTAGGTCTAAAACATGTATTTTATATATAAAAAACGCATATTATGGGTTAAAATGCCGTCCCAAAATTGTGCCGCCCGGGGCGGTCCGCGCCTTCCGCACCTCCCTAGCTACGCCACTGTGTACACTTCATTTCACTTGTTTAAGGACACGGTTTTGGGTTTATATTTTGATTAATATCTCTAATTGTGTTAATCCAATTGCAGATCTTTTTCGCATGAATAAAGATGAATTCATTCATCATCCTTCACCATCAAAGAGCCGCTGACCTTAAACAATCGGGTTTTTCCTGCAAATCTTCATGTCACTTGTTTAAGGACGCAAACTTTATTAGTTTATTAGATCTATAAAACCCCGATTTGGTTATTTTTTTAAATTGAAATAGTCTTATAATAGTTATTTATACAACAAAGTCGATAAGATAAGTCATTATTAAACACAAGGGTTGTTTTAAGCCACGAGCGTAACGAGAGCCAAAAAGCCATTCCGAGTGTTTAATAGTGCCTATCGACCGTGTTTTATACAAAATTTTATGCATTTTTAAAATAAATTTGAACAAAACTAAAAAAAATTATTGTTTTATTAAAAAGTTTGTTGAGTAGCTCTAAATTAAAAATTTAAAATATTTTGTATCCCTCTCTTACTCATAGTCAAATATTTTGCATCTCTCTCTTACTCATAGCCGCGAGGCGTAGTTAAAAAATTTCCAATAGGTGGTTTTTCAAATAAATTCAAATAAAAATCGTTAATTCTGGCAAATTACAGGAAACCACGCCCTTCGAAACTGACGACCATATAAATTTAATGGATTTCTTTTACGGAGGACTCACTTTAATAATAAAGAAAAAGCGCACGTGCTTTAAGGATTCCTTTAAAGCACGTGTACTATAATAACAAATTTGACAGATTAAAATTTAGTGTCATAATATCAATATTAGGCAACAAAAATGCATAAATATATTTCAATTATTAATCATTCATATTTTAACGTCAATTTTATTAATAAATATCGTTATTTACAAATTTATTGCAGAAAACCCTTGAAATTATACTGAATATTAATAAAATTAGATTTTTTTATATTTTATATGATTACAAATAATAAAATAATAAAATTTTATTAAAGAAGATGTTTTGTATGTATGAATAATATTAATTATTTCAGAATTTCACAAAAAAACGATATAAATCATAATCTATAGGATATATCTTCACTAAATTTGAGATATAGATCAATAAAGGGTATAATACTTATCTAAAGCAAAAAGTTTAATTTTTTTATTATATTTATTTTAAATAGAAATTGATTAAAACAGTATTGTATATTTTGCTTCAAACATTGTTCCCACTTTAGTAAAAAATCTTATTTTCTTAATCAAAATATAAATCGAAAACCGCGTCTTTAAACAAGTGAAATGGGGTGTATTTAAAAACAGTAATGCTTTCTTTTTTTAAAGGTAAACTTTTCTAAACGCGATCACGATTAAATTTTTTTAAAACGATAATTAATTTTAGAAATGTTTAAAATCGTTATTAAATATATTTTTATATATTTTTATTTTAAAATAACATTGAATGTTACTGAAATGAGCATTCATTATAACCGAGGTGCGCCTGTATAGTTTCAACCAGGCGCCTCCTCCACCTGGAACAGGTTCGACGGTGGGTGGGTTTAAGCAGCTCAAATTGATTTTCTCATTATACATAAATACTTACTCTGTGGATTCGACTGTCGGCGTTGTTGGCATTATCATGAGTACGCAATTGAGTAGAATTGTGGCGATAATAAATAGTGAGAACAGGGGATGAACTAATATGTAAATTGCTACCCGGCGAATTGGATTGAAAGGATCGAGTAACCATAATGCTTTTGATGCGGAAAACCGAAAAATATCTTTCCCTTTGCTTACTACTACAAAAGTCTAAAAAAAGGGGAAGAGAACCACATTAATTAGTCCTAGAAAAATGATCAAGTCTAGGTTAGTTGGTAGTTCTAATGACTAAAACCAATGATGATGACGTGCAAAACTGGATAAGATCTATTAAATTAAATGTTATTCACTTGATTAAAACAAAGAACAACTGAAAAATATCACTGTAAAGTATGAGAATGTGTGTCTAGTTGATTTCTAATTAATTAAATTAGTAGAAAAGCTTTGGGCTTACCAATTGGTTGGAGTAAAAACTATCAATATCCTCGAGAGGCGTGGAGGCCAATTCCGGAGGGAATTTGCCTTGCATTCGAACAGGTATTGGCACACCTTGTTCGAGTGTGGGATCCGGCTGTGGGCCCTCATCCTCGTCCTCATCGTCGTAGCGTATCTAGACGGACGCAAAACAGAACAATTCGCATTAAAAACCAGCCACCAAACACATTAAAATCCAATAAAAACTGCTCTAAAATTGCAAATTATTAACAAGTTTCAGTTCCAAAAACGAAATATCGTAATAATAAATGAATTGACTAGGTAAAAAGTTGAGGTTTTTTAATCCATACATATAGGTCAATTGATAATAATTTTGGAATTCATGGCGAATTGGCAAAAAGCGGCCTAATTTTCGATCAGTTTTGTGTGTTTTTTTTTTGCAGAAAAAACCTCATTTTTTCTAAATTCAACTTAAAAACTCGGTAAACTATTGCAATGCATCTCTATTTCTCGTAATTATCTAATAAATATATATAAATATAATAAAATCGGATACAGTGACGGTCTCTCAATTATTTCAATTTCTTTTCTTTTATTCACTTTTCGGTTATAAATTGGATTTCAGCTCTTTTAGTTGCGACCCTCACTGTATTATTATTATTATCAAAAATTGATCAGTGTGTTTTTGCAGCTCGGCATGGATTTCAAAGAAAAAATGTGGCATTTCGCTGTTTTCCATCATTAAGTATCTGTGTTCTTGTTGTGGGTTGCATGTGAGTGTAATATAACATATTTTCTGGTTCTCTATAGTCAAACTAGTTCAAATTGTTTCAGTTCAAACCCATTCCAAAGCAGTTAATTATTTAATAGCGTTGAATATTGCACAGTCGATGTTTGGCAAATTAAATGGCAAAATGTCCAACCAATCGAGACTATGGAAAGCAAGCAAAATATTTTCCTCTAATCATCAAACTAACTTTTAAATTATTTTAAAATATTTTAATATGTCCTGGACTTAGTTTTTTTATACAACAAGGTCGATTAGATAAGGTATTATTAAACACGAGCGTAGCGAGTGTCTTAAAGAAAGCCTGTGTGTTTAATAATGCTTATCAACCGAGTTTTATACAAAATTTTATGCATTTTCAAATAAATTAACATAAAAATCTTAAAAATTCTTCGAATTTCAGTAAAAACTATATTTTGCTCTGTTCCACACCAATAAAATTTCCATACCTGCCTTAGTTGCTTATAAAATATATTGATATGTTAGGTGGGAAAAAGACAGAACATTATTGTATTTGAATAAATTCAAATAAAACAGTGTAGCGGTTTCGCAATTTCGTTTAACTTTAATTTCATTCGTTAATATTTTACAGTAACAGCTCCAGTAACTTTCATATAAATTGATGAATTTTGTTTACGGAAGTCACACTTTAATAATAAAAATGACTTTGACAGAACAAATTAATTATTTTAGAGAATATCAATTACTTTATCTAAGATAATTAAATTATTTATATAGATCTTTTTCGTTTGTCAGGTAAAACTGATTAATAGATCGGATAATGAAAATAATAGGGGTAACCAACCCTTTCTTCCATAATAAAAGTATTAAATTGATATATATTATTTTTTAGTAAATGAAGCAGTAACAATTTTATTATAGAATAGCATTTTCTATGAAGTGTTTAAGAAAATATAAGAATTAAATTATTTTAAATAGAATTTGATTAATTAAATTATTGGTATAGTAAAAGTAAATATTTATACTAAACCAAAAAGAAGAAACAAGTTATCAGATTTTAGAGTGAATCATCTTTAAATTTGAGTTTTAACAAAATTTTAATTGATTTGTGTAAAAGAATGTGTGCCGTGTAACAGTTATTTATACAACAAGGTCGATAAGATAGGGCATTACTAAACACAAGGGTGGTTTAAAGAAGGCCCGGGTGTTTAATAATGCAAATCGACCGAGTTTTATACAAAAATTTTCAATAAATTAACACAAAAATCCACTTTTCATTTAAAATTCAGTTAAGCCACTATTTTAAACTAAATTTCAAATTTGAAATATTTTGCATCTCTCTCTTGCTCATAGCCGTAAGTAGGCGTAGTTCAATAGTTTTACGATAGGTGCTTTATTACAGATTCAAATTTATTTGAAAATTATTCGTTAAAACTGTCAAACTACAGTTAAACCACATACAACAAAACTAACATCCATATAATTGAATTCACGGTGGTCACACTTTAATAATACCAAAACGCACTAGTGCTTCAAAGAATTCATTATAACACTATTGCTATAAAAACGAGTTTGACAGAACAAATTTTAGTTTCATAATATTAGTTTTATGGAACAAAAATGCATAAAAATATAAACATAATTGGCGTGTTTGTTCTTGATTCTTTAGCCTTACTTTTAACATATTCCTTTTTACTTCTTGTATCGTAATAGTTATTTATACAAGGTCGATAAGATAGGGCATTATTAAACACAAGAAAGTGTTTAATAATGCTTATCGACCGTGTTTTTTATACAAAATTTTATACATTTTTAAATAGATTAACACAAAAATTAAAAAAGAACATTCGTTGTCTTAAAATCAAATTTAAATTTTTGGTCTCCCTTACATTGTACAGCACACGTACTTCAAAGAATTCTTTAAAACACTTGTGCTATAATAACGACTTTGGAAGAAGAAATTTGAGTGTTAATATTACAATTTTTATTAACCACAATTCATTATATATTTTTAATTGATAACTGAATAGAAAAGTTAAATTATCGAATATGATCTTCAATCAAATGTTTAAGAAAATATAAAAAATTAAATAGCCTAACTAAGTAGAATTAGATATATTTTTAATCTATTCATTTTAACTCATGCTTCATCAATATAATTAATAGTAGATATGTCAATTTTTATATAAAAAACCTCATAAAACTAGAATATTATCAAACTTTAAACTTAAACTTTTATTAGGTTCGTTCATATAACTATTAAACTATTAGGTAAGTAGTGTAGAGTATGTCTATTTATAAAAGGAAACATAAACGGGTTTAAATACACCACGAAATAGATAAAATGATAAACAGTATAGAAACTCCTGTTGTAGAGTGCTCGGAGTTTGAAAATGGAAACGGAATAATTAGATTATCCATAGAAATCGGTCTGTCACTTCAGACCAACTGTGGCTTGGAAAGAGGGAGATTAATAGTTGAAATTAGACCTACCATAATATTTTAGATGTTACCTCATACTTTATTCATAATTTTAATAAAATTTACGGCGCTCCTCGGAGCTCCAGCTATTGAATTGATGAATAAATAACGGGGCCAACCCCAGCGAATGAGGGGGGGCTGGGGGTGAATTAGAGCGACAATAATAATAATAATAATATTAAGGGCGACGTGTTGTTTGGCCTGGCCAGCAGAAGCAGTAGTCCATATGGGCATTAAATTCCACACACGACAGGTTTTTATGGACTGCGCTCTTTCTCTCCTCTGTATGTGTATTCGAGAGCAATTACTTTCAACAAAAATGTATTTACTTATTCATATTTGTATTTACATCCCAGTTTACATAAGGGACACGAATTCATTGGAACGGCTGTATTTTTGAATAATTACTATTTGGCGTTTTTTTTCCTCATGCCTCCCTTTTGAAAGGGGCTCGTTTTTGTATATTGAAGAAGGGATGTCATTTAATTCAATTTCAAAACTCCTTTTTCGAAATTACCAAAAGACCAACCACTTCATTTCTAATAGAATAAAATGTGTGTGTGTGTTTGGCCTCAAAAAGGAAAGTAAAGCTATAAAATGCAATGTTCACGACGTGTTTAATAAATAAATTCAGGAATACGCATGCCTCCTTTTGCGTCTTTCCCATTTCTTCTGCTTCTTCTTCTTCTCCGCCGCCGTCATCCAGTTTAAGGCTCCACAATTCTCAAAGTCCTATGGCTTTGGCGAAAGTTCAAATAAATCCCTACTGGGACACTTACTCAAATGACGAAACTGAGGCTATAAAATGGTAAAACCAACAGAAATAAATATTTTCTTAAAAGACGAGCACCAAAACCATTTTGAAGGGATTATTGATTTTATCGATTTACTGGCCATTTACTTAGATCCAAATCATAAGACATATCAATTTGTTGGGCTATAAAATGAGATTAATTGGAATTATTTGAATTGAAAACAATTAATATTAAACCTTAGTTGTTATAAAATAAAATTCAAAATTTTATAATTCTCTTTTCCTTTCATAATTTTTTTCCAAATTACCTACACTTTAAAAATTATAATTAAACAAAATATTGTTTAGCTTAAATTTGTTCTAAATATTTGAAGGCTTAAATATTAAGATGGGATTTAAAAAAATAGACTTTTTTAATTGATTTTCCATAAAAAATTTGCTTCGAGCAGAGTCAGTGGTACTTGTATTTTTAAATATTTTTCAAATTTATCTTTAAACTTGTTTTATTCTTGAAACAAGATAGGTTTGGAACAATTTTTTAATTGGAGGTTTTCAAATTATATCTGGTGTTAAATAACTATTATAAAAATAACTAAAATCGTACCAATATGAAGTTATTTTTTTTAATAAAATCTAACCCTTAAATGTACAGGCCTTTAGGCACGCTATCTTTGAGTAGTAATTTATAATAAATCGAAGCATGAATTTTAAATAGGTTCACATTAAACAAGTTATGTTAATAATTTATATAAAAATTATAGATGTTTGTATTAATTTATGTCTAGTTTACCAGATGTTAAATTAAGATATAATATTTTGAAATGTTTACTTTCACACCTATGTACTTTCAAATAAAATATTTTGCAATAAATCTAATTCAATTATGTTAAGTGTAAATTTAGTTGTGGAGGCGCCTGGATGGGAAAATTTTATATTCGTCAGTTCTGATATGCCTAAAGGCCCGCTAACTTTGAGAAGCTGTAAAATCTTTAATTATTGTATTTTTTAATTTTTTTCTTAAAATTCATTCTTTTGAAAATTATCTTTATTTGCGTTAATTTTCAAAAATTCAACAAAATAATTGAGCATTACAGAGTTCATAAAATTATCTTCAATTTCATTCTAAATTTTAATCGAAAATAGTAAACTGTATTTCATTTAAAACAACTTCAATTAATTACATTCTTTTTCCATTTGATTTTTTAAATATTTTGTTACGAAGTCGTCCCATGTTTAAAAAATATACAGTCTCAATTAAGATTATAGCCGCGCTCGTTTATCCTTGATAACTCCAAAAGAAGCTGGATATTCAAATTTACACACAATATTTCTCTTAAATGGGGTAGTTAGACAACCCCAAATATATAAAAAAAAATATCGAAAATTTGTGTCGGGATGTCATAGCAGGCCGTCAGTAGCTCACATAGAATGTCTTAAAACCCTAATTTCGAAAATCGAGAAATAGTATAAAAGATTTTGGAATTTAAAAAAAAATATTGATGACTATCAAAAACTAGACTCATTGGGCATTGTAGATGATAATATGGTCAAAATAGGAGAGCTAACAAAGTCACAATTTTAGATAATATTTTCTGACATAGGGGTTTTTTTAGGCTATTGCGTGACGTTCTAGTATCTAAAAAACGGTTCGTCGTATTTAAGCCAAACCATAATAAAATAAAGATTTTTAAATTTCCTATAAATCGCTCTAATATAGTTTTGCAAATCTTTGAAGATCCAGCTTCTTTTAGTTCCAGAGATGTCAAGGATAACTTTAATTGAGACTGTATATAATTTACAGTAGTTTATTTATAAATTTGATTCTAAACAAGTCTCTTTAATTCCTTTTGGGATATTAATAGTTTCATTTAAATACATCTTAATTGTTTGATTTAACAAGATTATTTTTAAATTCAACATTCGATGAACTTAAATAATAATGCTTTCATGCATTAAACTGGTATCTCAAAAGTCATCATCGAACGGTCATAAATCTCTAAAGAATTGGCGAAAAAGCGCTAATATATGTACAGGCACTGCTGTGAAAGCTCATTGTGGTGTTGAACTGGTAGATCCATAAACAAACCGAAATGGGTTTTTGGATATATATTAAATTAAAAAACAAACCAAAAGAAAAGAAAGAGAAAAAGAGAGAAGAAAAAACGAACAATGTAATTAAACTGGGCGCAAAAATGGAACAATAAAGAAGCCGCTGTACAATATTCAAATTGGCAAAGTCTAAAGTAACAGTCTCATATTTGGAAATGTCAATAGATATGTAATATTAAAGTATATAAAAGTATATATATATATATAAAGTATGATTGGGAGCAACAAAGTAGATTGTCTTACTTCCTTCTGTTTTTTCTTGCGGCCAAGACCGGGCTGAAATATTGGAAACAGTTTAATTGGCAACAGTTTTTCCCCCTCGACCAAAAACAAAATGAAGAGAAAAACGGCTCAACAATGATGTAAATGTGGGTTGATTGAGACAGAGACAGAGAGAGAGATATATAGATAAAAAGAGAGAGAGAGAAAGAGAAAAAAGAAGAAGGGTGGTGATTGCATGATTCTGTTGATGGAAAAACAACCGCCGCGCTAAAAATGATTAGCCGCACCTTTGTGCAAATTTAGTGTTTGCCATTTTTTCAGACTGTTCCTCAAACGTCCAATTTATATGTGTTTATGTTCATTTTTCATATACAGAATGTGTTTCAATTTAATGTTTGCCACTTCACAACAGTTTTTAAAAAAAAAACTTGAATGAAAATGTTTTGAGGGGAGAGGGTTGTCATTTATTTAGTTCAATGTTTGAGAGTCTAAATTAATTATTTAATTAAAATTTCGACACTTCCCAACTAATTAGTCCTCTGATACTTGTGATATCCTCCAAATGGGTAATTTATAAGGGGTTGGCCTACTCTCTATAAAGGATCACCGTAATTTCGCGCAACGTGAATTAATGCTAATTCAATTAATTCTCCATGGAATTTCGCAAATTCAAATTCAACCGCCTTAGAACCATTTTTATCAAAAATCTCATTTATTCGTTTCGAATAATTCGCGTTCTCAAAAACTGTCTTAATAAAAAGGGAAAAAGGAGAAGAACTCCTCTCTTTTCTTGGCAAAAAACAGAAACGTGCTAATTTAATCCATTTGCTGATGATTAATTCAAATGTCAAATGTGGTTGATGATAAATTAATCTCTTTCGAAGGAACGAACGAACGAAGAACAACACAAAAAAACTCATTTGATTATCCTTCCTGAACCTCAATCTTCGCGCTCCTAAATCTTAACTTTCCAGTTTGACAACAACAACAACAAAACACTAATAAAATGTTCTCATACCTCTCCCTCGGCTCTCTTCCTTTCCAGCTCTTTTTGCTTCTCATTTTCCTCGGCAATGCGGGCCTGCAAATAATAAACAGAGGGCTTTTGTCATGATGTGTATGTATGTATGTGTGGCGTTGAAACTAAATTGGGACGAGCTTTATTTCAAGTTTTAACGAAATTTGTTTTTTGGCACAATATCCGGACCTCTTGGCGTTGCAATGATTCGCGGGTGAAGGGACGGAACAAGCTGCGTTCTTCCTCAGATATCGAATCAGAGTCTTCGGTCATTGTCTATCCAACCAGCGATGAGAGGAGGCCTCGAGAGTACCAAGGCCTAGAATTAGGACATAAAAACATGTAAGACATCGAATTCAATTTAATCGAAAAAGGATATGTAATTGTGTTAAAGCAATTTATTACGATTTATTTATGAAAAATTAAAAAATATTCATATTTCAATAGAATGCAGACAAATTTCATTTGAAGTCTATGAATTGTTCTTTTAATTTTTTATTTAATCCAATTTTAACTTTATATTTAACAGAACTTTCAACGCTAATATAACTGGTTATGGTTTGCCTATTACCGTTGTTGTGTCGTCGAAACAAACATATTTCGATGACACACAGTCCAGTTCTAACTAAATGGTTTTACGTAATCAATATCATCTTATGCCATAACATAGCTATTCATTTGCCATCTTCCACAATTGATAATTGAATATTTTGTTTTACAAATCATTAATTGCTCTGATGAACAAATGATTTTATATAACATAGAACCTGTAATAATCAATATAGGATAGACCTCTTTCCAGTTCAGTAGTAAGTCTCTAACTTACTCTTTTACTATATCTTTCTCTTTTGCTCCGATACTACAAAGTTAATTTATTGACAGGTTTTTGCCACCGAAACAGAACACACAAACTACGATGAAGACCATACCTTTCGCAATTTTCATTTGTATCCGTTCATTTAAACAACAGCAAATTACTAGTATTGGAAAGATCGGGTTTATCTCTTCGATTCTATGGATTTCATCGCAGCTTTGAAAACCTGTCTGAGTTCGAACAAATAGTGTTGACGACACCAGTTGTTCGACTGTTGAGGCCGGAGATATTATTTGTTTATTTCCAGTTCAGTGGTCAGTTTTTAACTAACTCTTTTACGATCTCTTTCTCTTTTGCTCCGAAACAACAGAACTTATTTATTAACAGATTTTGGCACAGAAACAGAAAACACATACTACGAAGAAGACCACCCCTTTCGCAACTTTCATATGTATCCGTTCATTGAACAGCAGCAGATTACTGGTATTATAGAAAGATCCAGTTTGTCTCTTCGATTCTATGTATTCCATCCAAGTTTTGAAAACCTGTTTGAATTCGAGCAAATATTGATGATGACACACACTAGTTGTTCGACTGTTGAGGCCGGAGATATTATTTTTGTATTTCCAGTTCAGTGGTCAGTTTTTAACTAACTCTTTTACGATCTCTTTCTCTTTTGCTCCGAAACAACAGAACTTATTTATTAACAGATTTTGGCACAGAAACAGAAAACACATACTACGAAGAAGACCACCCCTTTCGCAACTTTCATATGTATCCGTTCATTGAACAGCAGCAGATTACTGGTATTATAGAAAGATCCAGTTTGTCTCTTCGATTCTATGTATTCCATCCAAGTTTTGAAAACCTGTTTGAATTCGAGCAAATATTGATGATGACACACACTAGTTGTTCGACTGTTGAGGCCGGAGATATTATTTTTGTAAATGTATTTAATCAAATAATGGCAAATGATTTTAAAAATCACAGCTTTTACTGAGATTATTATTATCGTAAGAACAATCCATTTGATTACAAAAATGTGTCAAGGCATTTGAACACATGATTGAAATTTTGTGACGCGACGCTTAACCAATTATTTCGCTTATTTTGCTTATTATGACTTTCTTTAATTATCCTCAAAATATTCAATTTGAAATATGTTTCATTATTATTTAAAGGTTTTAATTTAATAAACATTATTTAAAAGTTTAATCCTTATCCTTTTTCAAATATCCGTCTAATTTAAAAATAGGAAATTATATAAAATTGTTTCAACCTTTGATATTTAATTTTAAATAGAAGAAAAGCCATTTTTTAAAAAAAAAAATTTATTATAGTCAAACTACAGTCGAAAATTTTCAAAATCATAGCAGAACAAACCAATACTTTGTAAAAAATAAACTTACAAGGGTCTTTGAACTAATATGTAAATTTATAAACATATATATTTAAAATTTTAGTCATTAAAAATTGATAAATTTCAAGTTCTTTATAATAATAGAATTGGCTTTTTTCATTGGTTTTTGTTGTTTTTTTTTAAATAATAAAACCATTATAAATTTAATTATTTATATCTCAAAAAGATTAAAGAGCATTCTATTTTTGCAATTTTCAAAACACAAACTCTCATTAATCATTCCCTAAGACATTTCGCTCCGAAAGTACATTAACAATATTAGTATAATATCGAATTTAATTGGAAAATAAGTCGCTCATACCTGCTAACAGTGTTTTACAAAAGGGACGCGGTGATGGCCCGCCAATAATTGGCTCCCAAGGACAAAAGGCCGTCCTAGAAATGACATCACAGAGAAAAAAATAAACAAAATCAGAAATTGATCTGCGGTATATACAAACGACTATAGAATAATAGTCTCATTTCAAGACACTCAAAAATACGAATTAGAACATCAATTTCTACGGCTCTACAGGGTGATCAAAGTAGGTTGTTTTTTCGATGACGATGGTTACTCAATTTGAGGCGGTCTTTTTGAAATGATAAAAAATTTAAATGTAAATCAATTACGCTTTCGATAACCACTAATGGGAAATAAGTTTAATATTTGTTTTAAATAATTAATGTAATTTATTTAAGTAGTTTGATTAATGGTATTTTAGGCAGCTAAACAAATATAGAAAAGAAAGAGTTTCAATAAAAACAAACTCAAATAATAACTTATTAGAACGTATATGTGTAAAAAAACAAAATTTAAACCAATCTTAAATTACATGTGAATACAATTATACCACACCCCATTTAATAACAGTTTTATAATGGAACTACATTCAATCAAAAAAGTTAAATTTTAAAAATGGGTCAAAGTAGGACTACTTAAAACAAAAATTTAAATATATTTTAAAATACTCATATCTCATACATTAAACTCTTTTATTTAAAAAAAAAATCTTAACATTTTACTGGCCAACGCTTCCACTAGAAAGTGCGTCATAAGTAAATCCTGTTTAATTATACATTATTCAATACCGATATATTATCGTAAATCGTGTAAAAACACGATTAAATTAGTACATTATTAAAAATTACATTTTCAGATATTAAGTTAAACAACTTGTGTGAAAAATGAACCATAATTAAACAAGAGTAATGTTCTAGAAAACGAATGAAATGATTTCCTAAAATTTATCAGTGTTTAATCAATATATTAAATTTTTATCTGGGATGGTAAATATATTTTGACATTTTTCTTGACTCTATAAAAAAGTAGACCATGATATATTAATCAATTTGAATTTTTCCTTATTAAATTACCAAAAGTAAAATTTTTCTTAAATTATGGTTCTTGTATCTAATAGTTATTTAAACAACATGTGTCAAAAATGAACCAAAATTAAACAAGAGTAAAGTTCTAGAAAACGAATGAAATGAGTTTCCTAAAAATTACCAGTGTTTAATTATGTGTTTTTCAATCAGTTTTTTACAAAATTTTATGCAATTCTCATATTTAATAGTTATATATGTGAAATATGAAGTAAAGAATTTGACGTTCTTTATTATTATTTGATTGTGTTCATTATAAATAGAAATTTAGTTCAGCCATATTCTTTTTCCTCTCAATGTAGTTCGTCTCCATTTGACAACTCCTCTTTCCAGTGTTGCTGTTGAGAAGGATTTGCTGTTGACGTCTAGAAACTTGGTGTTTCTATTGCCAATTACAAGTTGATTCGCGAGATATTGTCTAAATTGGTCGAATAATTTTTAGGTAGTCACTCCATACACTAAGAATTTTTAATGTGATATTTAGATTTCAAACTATTATTCCCATAAAAATCACTATTGAACACTTCTCCTCAGTGATTTGAATATCCTAATTGGTAAATACATGATAATAAAATTTTAGGATACAGGTTCGATGCTCCAATTTT
>JXOV01006904.1:0-12506 GCA_001014945.1 Clogmia albipunctata
CGTAAAAGGATGAAACGCAGTGTATGTATTTGAATAAAAAAATTAAAATTTTTAATTGATATAATTACTAAATGCCAAAGCGAACCTTTAGGCTCATTATCTTTGAATGATATTTGGGACTCCCCATCTTCCGTTTTCATAACTTAAGATTCTTTCAAAGTCTTGAGTTAAGTCTAGCGTTTATATTAAATTTACACAGGACATCTTTAAAATATATTCCAAAATATGGCAGCCAAAACTATAGGTCATTATTATTGAACCCATCATCAGGATATAATTTATGGATTGCTCTTGTTGGTGACAGAATCTGTCGTTTATATCAGCCGATTATTTACACGCCCTTGTCATATGGTCGGAATGATACCATAAAAGGGTGGTTTATTTAACCAACAAAACCATTTAATTAATATGTTATTTTACTTGTCATTTTAATAAAATGTCATCAGTTAAAAATGAAATTTCATCTACAATATATTATCACACTCAATATAATATTAATATTGTTAATATTAATGATACACCGTATGTATTTTCGTTGATATCATTTGAATGTACAAAACATAATTTAGAAACTTAAAATGGTTGGTTGTTAAATGTAAGCTATAAGGGATTGTGATTAGCCTAATATGCTTAATTTGTAAACATTTTACGGATGACATATTACATTAACATATCCAATACCTTTTCTTTGGTACTTTCAATTTGGTTAAAGAAATCAATGGAACTCTGGCAATAACGGGGACTTTTACCAAACCTTGAATTATTTGAGATTTCTTACCAAAATTCTCTACATTAAGGATATTTAGTTTTTCAAACTTAAGCAAAATATTTTGTATTAGAAAGTTTTTCAGTTCTTAGGTTATATTTTCAAATTAAACCTCTAAATGGGGGTCTCGATGTTATGAAAAGCTTCCAGTTTTGCAGATCATTACTTTTCACTTGGATAAGCATAGAGAAAATATTATTAATAGGATATGAATACAAGGTACTTAAACATAAGTTATCTCGGTTAATTTAAACTTCTTTAATTTTCCTCCAGCCGCTGTTAATGGATGCAGATTAATTTCAATATTAGCAATCACGCCAATCTGGATTTCGAGCATAGTGAAATTTCAAACCTCGTGATTCTGGTAATTTGTGTAATATAGATTATTTATATTTAAGGGATGAAATCTTATACTAACCAGTGCAATTGTTTTAAAGCGGGTTTTGATATTAAGCTATATAAACCTAATTTAAATTATTATCTGTTATTCGAATATTTAATAATTTAAAAAATGTTCTGATTTGTTTTTAATTTGACATGATTTATGCATGCGTAGAGAACAGACTTTCTCAGTCTCTCCCAACCCTCCGAGGGTTGTGATGATAGAGATAGGAGAACGCTGCTAACATGTAACATGTTCATGGTGTCGGTGTACTTTGTGGGATTATCAATTCTGGAAGCCCTTCATTATGGTACTAGGCAGTTTTTTATAGTATTTTTTGTTCAATTCTAAAATAATTTGCTCCTTAAATATAAACAGTGTGAATTAAGGTTATAGCGGCATCCGTTTATACTTGGTATCTCTGGAACCAAAAGAAGCTGGATCTTCAAATTAAGACACAATATATCTTTTGACAGATTGTAACTTCAAGTCATAGCCAAATACTTGAATTAATTTTGCGAAATTGCGAAAAAACGAAAAACCGCAAATGCCGAATGTGTCAGCGTTATAGCTGCATCCCTTTTTCACCTCTATGGGACATTATTCAAACAATCTATTGAGACAAGTAGCTCACATTGAAAGTCTAAAAATCCTGATTTCGAAAAGCGAAGAAATAGTATAAAAATTTTTAGAATTTGAATAAATTAATGATGACTATCGACAACTGGGCTCATTGTGCATTGTGAATAATAATACGAGTATGTGTATAATAGGACATCTAATAAAGTCACAGTTACAGTTAATATTGTCTGACATAGAGGGTATTTAGGATATTATACGCCGTAGCTATACAATTATTTCTTAGGTTAATATAAACCGTAGGTAAATATAAACCGTAGCTAACAGAAATAAGGAATAAAGGAAGGAATCGCCTTAGAAACTGAAATCAACAGTTCAAACAAATATTTCAAGTTTCAATTTTAGATAAACCAGACTAAGCGGATCTACCCAAAAATTTTCTTTTTTAACTAATAAATAAAAATAATTTCAAAATGGACTTTATTAAGATTAAGTATGATCAATAATAGGGGCCATTAAGATTGTAAAGATTATTTTATAAGTATATATTATTGAACTCTTTTCAATATTATTCACGTAATTTTCAATTAAAAACAGAAGGATTCAAACTTTGCAGCTTTATTTATAAATTCTCTAAGTTTCTCTTCTCTAAGACCTGTGTTTGAATTGACATCGATTTGGTATGGATTAACAATTTCCAGGCATCGGGGAATACGCTAACAGTCGGGCTGCTCGGTTTGGCGAAGAAACATGCACCATTCGACCGTCTTTAAAGACGCTAATAAAGGAGGTTCAGTGATGGTGGGGGTGTCGGTGCATAGTACATTGTAGGATTATCAATTATGGATCAATTAATGTGGATTAACTGCTCCTCACTCATCTAAAATATTATTGGAAGAAATACTGTTCGAATTTTTGTATTGTTTTTTAATCAAGCTAATCCTTTTCCAAATGAAATGAATAAGATGAGTGTTTGACAGAAAAAAAATCAATTGTGAAACTTGTATCAAAATCATCTATAAGAATCTGCAAATAAAAGATGGTTCATAAATACAAACTCAAAAGTTCGAATAAAATAGTCAATAGACGGCTGGAATAGGCTCACTATAGGAACTTTTAATGATGATGACTTGAATGATCTGATCTTTCGATTGCACGTCGCTAGGAGGGGTCAGGATAGGGGCAAAGAGTACTTTGCAGCTTGAGATGGAAAAAATAAAAGAGAATCAAATCTTTCAGCTACAATATTTGGCTTCTAATTTATAATGGACACCAAAGAGGTAAAGGAAAGATAGTATGAATGTCGGTTGTTTTAGGGACGGTAACCGGTCAACACATATCGTCTATAATAGTTATTTAAACAACATGTGAGAAAAATCAACCGTAACTAAACCCGAGTAAAATTATAAAAGATACGAATGCTTAATTTTCAATTAGTTTTTGTTACAAAATTTTATACAATTCGCATTTTATTTACTATTTATTCACGAAATATACAGTAAAGAATAAGCAGATAATCCAGTACTAAATTAAAATCATATTCATTCCGTATTGAAATGTAGCCTCTATATAACTCAAATTGTTTCTGTAGCGGTTTGCTTTACAGTACGAAGTGCGGTAATATTTCAAAATTTGGACGCAAATATTCACCAATTTAATGAAATTACATTTTGTTGTCATAAACAAATTTATTAATTAAATATAAAAATTTCGTTGTGAGTTGTTTTTCCACAGATTGAAAAAACCGTTGCTAAGGTTTTTATTAGTACTTATCGATTAATTGGTATTTTTTTCAGATAATTGCATTCAATACACATGTGAAATCGGTTATAACCTCTATTTCACCACTTAAATCGAAATATACTTTTCCTTTCAAGCTAAAGTTATAACTATTAGTAATTGAATTTTAGTACAAGGTACGTGTTTTACACGATTTGTGATTGTCTGCGGGTATTGGATAATGTATAATTAAACAGGATTTATTTATGGAGCACTTTCTAGAGAAAGCATTGGCTGCTAATATATTAAGATTTTTCAGCACATTTGCATAAAAAATTATTTGTGCTTGATGTTAATCATTTTATTGAAAAGGGAGAACTTGATATTAAATTAAAAAAGACCTGCTTGACACTTGAAGATAGTTCCGCCCTGTCAGTTTAAAGATACAGTAAAACTAGGAATGAAATTATAATTTTAACATTGAATCAATTCAAAATTCCTTCAACAAGAATCGAGACATATTGATATTACCCTCTATTTCTCAGCCAATTTGTCAATGCTGTCAAGACACAGATTCTAATTTTCCTGATGAAATATGAGTATAAGTATTCACTGGTAGCTCGGCATTATATTTAGTCTGCGGGAACTGTGAAGTAAGAAACGAGAGAATGATAATGTTTGACTGGTCTAAAATATCACATAATTCCCATAGAAATTCGTTTCAAATAATTTGCCAAAACCATTAAGCATATGTTATAAGGAGCTCAGTCACAGTAGAAATATACTCGCAATATTTTAACTACAGTGAGTAGTCATCCCAGATATCTGCAAAATTGTTTCTAGCTCTTTTTCGTTTGATTTTTGCGTTTATGACACGTCTGCGCATTTCATCCGATATGCCCAGGCTTCGACGAATAGTCCTACGATGTCATCCACAGAAATAGAAGGCGTTCAACGGGACTTTTCGTATAAAAAATATATTGCCACTTCCGGAATGGGAAGTGGTGATATTTCAAAAGGGACTATTAATTATTGGGGGGATTTTTACCTTTGTTTAAGCACAATGCCAAGTTGTACTTGAATGCGAATTAATTTTGTTAAAGTATAAAACCCTAATCAAAAATGCACGTTCTAACTCAATTATGTCTGATTTTATTTTTGAACTTATAATTTATTTTCATTAAAACGACCTTACTAATTATTAAGAACGCAAAATTATCTTTTAAATTCAATAATTCATATTGAACAGCATTTTCCATTTAATTGAATGCTGATTCCTAATAAATAACGAAACAACACTATTACTTTTTTTAAGTTTTAATTACTCTGAAATCAAAACATCATCCTTAATAATTATAATATAAATTAAAATTGTGCATTTATTTGTACAAGTATAGGGCAAAAACTTTCCTTTTGAAATTTGTAAAATAGTCTGGAAATTCATTTAATCGAAATTTTATAATGTGTTCGGTAATAAAAGAAATTTAAAATACATTCTGTTTTTAATTTATTATTCAACAATAGCTGCATTGTGCTTAAACCTAATGTATTTTATATTAAATAATTTTAGAAGCTCCATTTTCTTTTAATCAGTGAAATAAATCTGATATTCAGTAATACTTATTATAAATGGAGAAGGTAAGTGAAATTTCAAACTGAGGTTATAAAGTTCCCGTAATCACCGCATGAGTTCTACTGACTTTGAAATTTAATACCTAAACAGCTTATTGTAACAATATCCTCTGAGATTTTTTCAATAAATACACGTCCATAATATGAACTCTTTGTTTTAGTTTATTCCATCTATTTCTTCACAAAACACTCTAAAACCAGATATAAAATGAGAGCCTTTTCATAAACAGCTTTGGATTTACCTTTGTGATATTATTTACATTTCAGAAATATGGCAATATTTTAAAGTTTATTTTGAAAATGAGAATTGAATATCAAGTTAAAATAGATAATTTCTTTTATGAAATTAGAAGACGGGGAGATTGAAATAAAAATTCATTACAGCTGTGTCTCATCTCTTTGTGGTGTACCACAAATTTAAATTGCACGTACACAAGGGTTGCAAATTATATTTTCACATAAAAACTTTACAGTCAAATACTCATAAAAATATGTTCTTCTGAGAGCCGTGTTTCATTTTATTTCTTTAATATATACAAGTTGCCATTATTAAAGCAAGAACAATACTTTAAATAAATAGCAGCCGTTCTTTAAGTGTAACTTTTAAAACACTAAGCTAAATTAGTTAGAATTTATATACATATGTACATTGAACCCTAGTCATTATTATCTATAATGTGATAATAAACCTTATATTTCGTGTGAAACCTATCTATGGTATTGCAGAAAACACAAACTCATAATATTTCGTATATTTGTGCACAACATTTACGATGTAATAAAAATAACGATATAAAGCATTTACTTAACGAATAATTCACCATAACTCTGAGCTTAATTTGTCATTTTATGGTGACCACAAAAAAATTGAAGCGGTTTCTTTTTATGTCAAAGGTTAATTTGAAACATAAATTTATGCTAAAAGTTTATAAATAATGAAACTTTAAATTCACTTTAAAATCACGTGAAATTTGTAGAATAAATTTTACAGCATAACTAAAATTATTAACAAATAAATTTTATGCCTTTCTATTGAAAATTATTGACATTTTAGGAGACAATGCTTCCTCTAGAAAGTAATCCATATTTCAATCCTGTTTAAGTATGCAATATTGAACACCCGCATACTAATCGTGGAAATACACAAAATTGGCACTCTAATAAAGTAGGTTTTGATTTATATTTATTAATCAGTATGATTTTTTTCAAATTAAATGACCAATCATAAATTTTTTCTTTAATGTTCTTTCTTGAAACGGAAAGATCTATCCGCTTGAAAACTTCTTCCCTTAATTGTCTAGAAGACAACCTCTTATTCTTTACTTCATATTTCACGAATAAATCATCAAATCAAAAACTGGTTGGTAAAACACATGATTAAAAACATGTGTTTAGTTATGTTCCATTGTTCCCTCACGTTGTGTGAATAACTTTAAAACTTTGCTTATTAAAAATTTCTTTATAACAGAACAATTTGATTATACATATTCCGATATAAACGTAAAACCTTCTTTAATATGAAGATTTAATTGTTTCATGATTTTGTAAAAATTTGAATAAATCATTGGTACTTGTATCCTGAAATTGGGACAAATTCAACTACAATCCATCATATTTGACATGTTTGTGTAACTGGAGATTAAATGGAATTTGAGGATTATATTATGTGTTCCTGTCCGAAACAGGAGATTACTAAATTGTCAAATTCTAAACATGGATATTTAAGGCAGATGTAGACACGGGATGAATTTTAATATTGAACTAATCATTATTACCTTTAATTAGTCACTTATTTTAAATATTTCTAATGCTTATAAATAATTATTATTGATTTATTACAAAATAATTTAATATATAACGGAAGGAACTAATTTAGTGAAAAACCTATTCAATTTGGTAATATCGACACATACTGTTAGATTTAAAAACAAGGTTCCTAAATTCTTTATAGTGTTATAAAAAAAGTCAACAGAATTCAATGTTGGAACAAATATTATGTCTCAACTAGTTTTTTTTATTTTTAAAATATGTACATAGAAATCTTTTATGTACCAGTGACCGAAAAACTATTTATTTCAATTCTCTCTTAGCATTTGTTCTCTATTTTTTCACAAACTGTCTTTGGCAATTTTTTTTTAAAAATCAACAGAATAAAATTAAAAGTGAATACATTCCTGCCGAGGACCAGGCATCTGGTTAGAGAGTAAAATCCTGCTATGAGTCAGCGCGGCTATTTATTTTTTCCGGATCCTTACCTCTGGGAGTCATCTTTATTTATGGTAATATTTTCCATACAATAGAAAATTTGGTCTTTAAACATATTGTGGATATTTTTTTATATTGCCTTATCTTACATTTAAATTTTTTAAAATAAAAATTTAGAAAATAAAATTACCAACTACTAAATAATTTCAATAGTTTTTACCTAATGACTTGGAAATTCTCTTCCGCCTTTTACGGTTTTCCGTTGAATAATTTATATTTCAATGGTGACTTCCGAAACTTGGATTAAGTTATCTTTAAACTTTTACCTGTTAGACTGTTCTCGTCGTCTCCGATATTCCAATTATCAATTGATTAAGACCGTGGTCGTGATTACCTTATCGAAAATTCAATTTTGTAATCCTAACGTGGGTAAAGAAGACCTATTTAAATATTCACCTCAATATTCGATAATTATGAACCTCGTTTGCCATCCCCATTTTAATACGCATCGAAATTCAACTGGAGGCGTAAAATCGATTTAAACGGTAAAGTTTTATCTGGTATTCTTTCATCCTTGTCTGCCGATTTAGCTGCGAATCAAAGGCCTAGAAATAAAATTAATTCAATTCCAAGCTCATTCAATATACATTAATTCCTTTTCATCTTTTATATTCATGTAATAGTTTTGATATTCCTATTTTAAATCAAATTATTAAAAAACCAATTTCATGATGAAAAAGAATAACAAAAATTCACTAATCAAAATAAGTTTATCAATTTTTATTTATTCAACCATTCATAAATTTGATTTTCAAACCATATTATAGTTATTTAAACAACGTGTAGGAAAAATGATCCATAATTAAACTCGAGTAGAGTTTTCTAATAGATACGAGTGTTTAATTATGTGTTTTTCCAACCAGTTTTTTACAAGATTTTTTACAATTCGCATATTTATTAGCTTTTTTCCGCGAAATATGAAGTAAAGAATAAGAAGACAACCTAGTACTAAATTAAGGTCTAAACACATTAAGGGAATTTCTTGTTAAGCGAATAGAACTTACGGTCTTAATTTTTCAAATATCACGACAACCTTGCACCAAGCCCTGTATCACTGATATGCCCATGATAGCACCCATCATTTAAACCACTTTTAAAAGCCATAATCAATATTTAAGAAGAACTATACATTTTGTCAAAAATTAAATTGTTTAATAAATCATAGCCTACTCTATTATAGAGACATGAAAAACGTCAAAATTTATTTTCATTCTACGCTACTTAGATTAAAAATTATAATTTTTAGTAGTTGAAATCTGGTACAAAGTACTATTTTCGTGTATTTACACGATTTGTAATTGTCTGCAGTTATTGAATTTTATTTTATTGAACACTGTACGATTATAAAACAATTTTAACAGGAAGCATTGGCTACTAAAATGTAAACATTTTTTACCAGATTTGTTTAAAGTAAATTAAATGCTAGAAATATGTATTATTACCACTACAACACCATTATGTACCCAAAAAAAGAACCAACACTGTACTTTTTAGTCAGAAAGATACATTTATGATACCATGATACCCATATTTCAATTTAGAAACTCAAAAATTTAATTACTGAGAATGAATTTATATGAAGAGTAAAACGGTTGAACAATAAATGAAATTGGAGGGCAACAATAAAAACTATTTAACTGTATCTGTTTTAATTAAAAATAAATTGCATAAGTACTCGACACTTCTAAAACTCATTTCGGATTTATATAATTTTTAATATATTTCCTTGGTTACTTCTTAGTTCATCATGCAAATCCATTTGTAGATTTTAATGTTATCTAAATTTTTAAATAAAACAAAAATTTAACATGGTTTAATAAATTAACTAATGTCGAATAATATAAACATAGTTTTTATATGATGTTTCACTTTCCAGTAAACATCCAAACTCTGCAGTATTATGCATGCGTAAAGTACGAATTCTCTCAGTTTCTCTCTTATGAGAATTCTGCTTGTATTGATATCGGTTAGCTGCTATGGGTTAACAATTTTCAGGCGTCATGAGAGGAGGACGCTAACAGTCGGGCTGCTCGGTTTGGCGAAGAAACATGCAGCGTTCGACCGTGTTTAAAGATCGCTAATGAAGGCGCTCTAGTGATGGTGGTGGTGTCGGTGCAGAGTACATTGTGGGATTATCAATTATGGAAGCCCTTCAATGTGGATTAATTGCTCCTCACTCATCTCAAGGGATAACGGAATAAAGGTGTTGTGATGTCGCCAGTTCAGTGCAGTGCACAATTACAGACGGCTAAAAATATTGGAAGAGACTTTGTTTAAATTAATGCAATTATTAAAAACACAAAAACCGGTTAATTTTGGTTCGATCGCAATCTCCAATTTCAGATGGAATAAAATAAATAAGATGTGTGTTATCGAATCTTTGATAAATTTGAACTACCACTCAAAATCGCCAACAATCTAAAATTATATCAAACATGTTTTTTTTATTCGAAATAAATCAATCTATTTCAATTATCATTCACGTCTATTTCGTTAACATTCGCGAATTCAAATTGGCCTAATATTGGGAAAGGCAAAGTGGAAAGGAAATTAGCGAGGGCCATCAACGATGTGCGTCAGTTTCTCTGCCCTTTTATCACCTCTCTATTGAAGTTCAATTTTAAATAGAAGTATTGTAGATGAGACAGACAATACGATAAATAGTGGTACTGAATTTGCCAAAATTTTACATATTTTTAATTTTCTCCTACTAAAGACAAATCAATGTGGATAACAAAATCTGTGTGCGAAACTTATTCAAAAGACAGTGGAAAATTATCGTAACTTAAGTAAATTCATTATCAAAAATTGATAACAGAATAAAATCCAATTTAAAAGAGATATGGAATTCCCTTTTAAATCCGCAAAACTCTCTGATTAGCTGTTATTGGCGCCCAAAGGATTTTAGAATTTGCAACTAGTGTAAAGTGATGTTGATAATAATGAAAATTAGAAGAGTGGAAAATTTGAGATTTTAGAATTATGATTCAAATGTGTATGTTCCCTAGTGTAGGATACGTCATAAATGTGGAAGTTGTCATAATGCCACATTTATTCAATGGGAGCATCAAATAAGTTCTATACTTTTAATAAAAAGGAAATCCAACATTTTAAACAAATAAAACCATTTATAGAAAGTAAATATACCTCTCATTTCCTGTACAACAAATTAAACCATCAATAAAACATTTGGACTCTGACTTTAACTTCTATTATAAATTTTTAATTAAATTAATGGTTTTAAGTCAAATGAATTAATTTTCAGCGATTCGAAATCAATTCGCGTCGTTAAACACAAATAACATTTAAGCTCATTCCTGAAAAATCCGTGCAAATATCTGTAATTCGATTATTCTTTTGAAATTCGCGATATTGCTGAACATTCGAATAAAATAATTTATGTTTGATAGATATTCGAAATGTGATGAAGAATCAAAACCAGGTCAACATGAAATTCGTTATTGACAATATCTGGGATTTATTTTTAACACAGGGTGTTACTGCAAATGTTCTCATAGGATTATGTAGTGTGAACAGATTGTTATAAACTAAGGAATAATTATAATTTGATAAAAAAAAATTAATAACTTTTTTTTGTTAATTTCGGCAAATTTTGATTGATCGAGTAACATTTTCGAATTAATATATTTTATGAAACGAAATAATCGTGGAAAGTATCAAGGGGCGCCGCGAATCTTTTTACCATTTTATATGTCCAGGAATTACTGGATTTTTTTATGAGAAATATGAAAACTCAAACATAAAGTGCATTTTTCAGCAAGCCCAGTACTTAACAACGCACTATTAGCATCATTGAAGAGGGGACAACATGCAAAAAACCTCATAAAAGAGCAGTGTCAAGACTTATTCCCCACATTTAAGAACTGTGTGAAGATCACGAAGTTCACCCGTCACATTGATTTGACTCAGTTGCTTTAATGTATGAATATTACTGTTTGTTCCTAGCTACGAGTATCTGTCATACTTCTATTATAGATTGTCAAATGCAACTAGTACATGGACCTAATCAGAAGCTTTTCCTTCAGATATGAGAACAAGGATGTCACCGTACCTTCAGTCACGGCCACCACAGTTTCCTCAAGTCCAATAAATCAGTTTCGCGAGCCGACTGATTATTCTTTAGCCTCCAACCCCGATGATGTCAATATTAGAAAACGACCCAACTATCGTTCAGAACAGTCTCCCAAACAGTAGCTGCCTAAATTTCAACAAAATCATTTGAACTTTTGTTTTTATTTTATTGTGTGAAAAAGCGAGCATTTAATTATATTTTTTAATAATTGAATAGAGCAATATCGCATTAAAGAGATCACTGCAATGCAATTTGTAATGCTGTTTTATTGATATCAAAATTTGGGCAGTGGCTGTCGTTTCTTTGTAAAAGTAACTTCATCACACTTAAAGGCCGGAAACTTATCAGACCATTTTTCGTATTCTATACAACGGCTTTTCTTGTTCTCCTGTGAAATTTTCAGTTTTGCATTTGTGCCCTTGTTCCTCCATATCGTTGATATAGAGGCACCGTGGAAAAATTTTACCTTTATAAGGGCGCCGCGGACTGAAAAAGTTTGGGAACCCCTGCTCTAAATGTTTTTTACAAGCAACGCATTGGGTCCTGAGAAAACTAGCAATAGCCTAGTTCCACGTACAATTTATATTTGATAATTATAATTATTATCCTTCTGCAGTTGCTCCATTATAATGTATATATATAGTGTGTCGAACCATATCCAATGACAGTATTTATTGCATTTGCAGNTGTTTTTTACAAGCAACGCATTGGGTCCTGAGAAAACTAGCAATAGCCTAGTTCCACGTACAATTTATATTTGATAATTATAATTATTATCCTTCTGCAGTTGCTCCATTATAATGTATATATATAGTGTGTCGAACCATATCCAATGACAGTATTTATTGCATTTGCAGACGCAATTAAATACATCACTTCAACCAACCACGCAGTTTTATCGTTGAATTTTGGTTATGAGCTACTTGATTTTTTCATCGATCGAAATTGCATTTAATTCAAAATTGTATTCATCGGTCTTTTCCTAAAGGTAGATAAATAAACATCAACTCTCTCGCACGTTTGATTTACATGAACACAAAACTTTTGACTCTATTGATTAAACACTTTTC
>JXOV01006906.1:0-14906 GCA_001014945.1 Clogmia albipunctata
TTCAACTGGCGCGGGCGTTTCTAATTCAACTTTATTAGAAATTCTTATTTCTTAAATAATATTCTTTTTAGGAAATATTTTTCCATTCGGTTCATTCCAAAACTATTATAGTCTTCTAATTTAAAATGTTTTTAACAAATAGATGCAGTTTTTATATTGATTGTATTGCAACCAAACACTGCACAAATAACCGTTTCCATGAATTTAAAATACGGTTTTTAAAAAAGCAAGCTAATCTGCCACAAACGGCGCGCGCTTTGTTTGCAAATTGAATTGTCGCGGACTAGGCTGCTTACATCTGACCATGTTTCGGGAATGTTCTACCTTTTTCTTATTATACCAAGGTTCACCCTGTTTTTCGCCCAACGTAATGGTCCAGGCAAACACCAAATAAGTCACAGACTATAAAACACTGGCCCTGTTTTATAATTGGGACGCGATCATACGAGTTAAGTTAAGCCATTCCATTAATCTTTGGATCATATAAAGAAGTCATCCACCATTGGATAAAAGTGACATCATGCTAGTCAAATATTAGTAAGATGACAGCTCTTGAATGAATTATTGACCGTCACTCGCTCTCATGATCAAAACCACATTATGAATTAATTCACAACAAACGGATAACTTAAATCTGAATTTTAGTGAATACAATTACCGGGCGCAAATAAATAATCCAGAGCGTGGAGACGGTCAGCTTTGAACCGCTAAAGCTGCTCGCGCCCTCTCCGGTGACTCTTGTTCTTCAATCGTTGCAGTTAAAAAGCTTTTTGTAAAATAAATTTATCAGCGTTTGGCAGTCTCGGTGCTTTATTTAATAACATCAGCTCCCAAATATTGACTATACGTATATGTCGAAACCGTTTACTAAACTCAATCAAATAATAGACATTTATTGAAAATCATTCACAAAATTCACAATGTAACCAAAAAGTTTAAAGAAAATACAATACGTGATTAGTGGTCTTGGAGAGCTTCGGGTATTTCCTTTAAATTCATATGAATTCAAATAAGTATGAATAATTCCCTCCATTTATAATATAATGATAGTAGACTAACGCATAATCAGGCTTTTAATGTGGATAACACGAGCATATATTCATTTTCTAATGAATTTGACCAATTTTCTTGATATAAAGAATTTAAATAAAATTTGACAAAAAAAAGACAAATTACTATTTTACCTTTGAAACTTGTAAAACAATATATTTAATTTAAATGTTTGTTTATAATCCCTCTCATTAAAAAAGTGGCTGAGAACCCTATCACTAAATCTTGCACTACAAATGGTACTAGTTTGTTGGAGGGAGGCGCGGAACCTCGTCTCTCGTTAGTGTTACCTTTGCCTGTGTTGCGCAATCGGATTCCTCTTGAATTCATTGTTCCGAGCCGTGCCCGCTCTGCCCATTAGTGTATAACGACGTTGGCCGACGTGATTAGCCGCTGCTTCCGGGATGTCGAAGTACCTGCCGTGGCTGTCGAGGATCTCGCTGTCGCAGCGCCTTCGATCGTAGCGGCGACAGGAGGACTGGCTGCTCGGTCGTCGCCGCTTGGTGAAGTCGATGAGCTCAATGGACGTGGGATCGACGAGGGGGTAGATTCGGGGCGACTGAGACGCACTTTCCAGCACTGCACTCACCAGGGATGCACTCTGCAACGACTTCAAGCTGCCACGATGCTGCTGCTGCTGCGGTTTCTCGAACGGTTGGTCCTTGTACATTTAGGCGGTCACTGTGCCCATGCAGACAATCAAACCGGTCCTCCTCTTCTCCAGCTAAAAACCACCTCATTCGCTTCAACAAACAATCGACACGAGGACACTTTCTAATTTAATTCAATTTCTTCCCCTATCTTCACCTCTGAACTTTGGTAAGTGATAATTATTCTATCAAGTGATATTGTGGAATAATGAAAATTGTGCTGGGGTTGGTTAAAATTCCTGAGCCAAACTGTCAACTGGACCACTATCACTTTCAATTAAATGATTTAACCACCATCGGGCGCCACCAGACTCTACAACCAACTTGACAACAGGCGTCTTTTTGTGAGTCCCGACCACTCAAACACAAGCACACACCAACTGAACACTTTTCACTCCACACTTCTGTATCTCGCTCCAGCTCTATCTCCGGAAATATTCATTCCATCATGCCAGGGACATGATACACATTTTTATCCTTTTATCACTTCTCATCCCCATACTTCTTGCACTTATTGTTATCTCACTATCAGCATCTTTTTTTTATCCTCATTTTGGCGGTGTGTGGCACTTTTCATAACATTTTTCCGCAGGCAAACACACAAATTTTTAAACGAGCCAATGTTGAGATTCCTCTACTCCTTTTCTGTCGACACTCCTGCTCTTCTTCTCCCGCTGCCACCAGTTAGGAGTGTTGTATATCACACGGACGGTGGCGGTGTCCTCGTCCTCCACATCCTCACTATTTTTCTACTTCTCTTTTTTTATATTTCTGTTAACGACTTTCAAAACCACCAGTAAAGCACTTTTTATTACCCCACTATAGCACAACACAAACTGTGTAAAAAAAACCACAAGAGTTGTGGAAAGAGAGATGGAGGAAGGGAGAAAAAATCAACATAAGAACAACAATAATTAAGAGAAAATAAAAGGAAATTATTTCTGACTAAGTGAAAGTATTTAGCACGATACGACAAACCGTCCCGATGTTTAACACGTACCACGTTATGAACAATAAACGGCACAAGGCAATGGATTCACAGAGCGCACTGGGATTCACTTTGGACTAGGACTAGGATCCCTCCTCTTTCACAACCCTCCTTCACTACACGAGGTTTTTTCCTTTCTACTTCTGCTTGGCTCCTCCGTGACAAATCATGAACAAATGCCATTCACAATAGTTCTTCTCTTTGCTCAGTGTGTGTGTGTAAAATAGTAGCCCAGCACAAAAAATTAAAAGTATCAAGTATTGAGGAGAGATAGAGAGCGAGAGCGCACAGTACAAAAAAAACTATTCACATCAAACAATTTGTTCCTCTAGTAGTGCTTTCTTGGCGATGAAGAAGCGGTGGTTTTCCTCTTTCTCACTTTCAATGCAATCACAGTCGTCGGCAGCGATTCCACATTAATCACATCCACCTGGCCAACGCTCAAGCCCATCCCCATCCTCTGTCTCTCTAGCCAACACTCGCGCGCGCTAATGGGATTAATCTGCAAATAAAAAAGTAAAACCGAAAAGCGTTGTAAATTAGAATATGCAGATTTTATCGCAGTTTATAAGGCAATGAAAAAAGCATATTTTTAATAACAATTAGAGGGTTTCAAAATGAAAATTAAATTCGGAGAATGATGGTGAAATTATAGTCATAAAAAGAGTTTTTATAGTTGTTCTTCTTAATGTTATGGTGTGTTGTGAAAAATTACAGATTTTATCGTTAATTATGGAATCCATTTCAATTCGTCATACACCGAAACACGTCCTGACTAATGAATTAGCCTTCCGTTTTACCCATTGTTCGTTGTTTTTAGAAAATTGCCAGACTTTTCTAATAGTTGTTCTTTTCCGTTACCTTGTATTACATGAATAAATGTATAAAAATAAGCAAATAACATAATTATTCAGCTTTTATCCTATTTATTTTTGTATATTCTATTGGAATATATTTAACACGGAATATACAAATAGTCTAATAAGTTGTTAATGGCTGATTGAAAAGAAAGGCCATGCTATTAATTTACAATTATAATGGATTTTTAATTTGATAATCAGTAAATTAAAATTAATTAATCACACTGATTGTAATCAATAGAAGATTAAATGGAGGTATTGTTAATATATTTATTACTAAACCTAGCTTAGATTTCTCAACCCTTCAATTCCCAAGTGAGCCTATGGACACGCTAGTGTTATGAAAGCTAACTCAGTAGACCGCCGCTTATTAAAGACACTCATAGACTGTCATGATTTGTCTGTATTACCCGATTGTCTGGTTTAAGCTCTTTTTGAAGTCAAATGTCCTACCAATAAGAAACTGGTATGTGTATAAGGTTCTTCGATTATACTATTTGAGAAGTGGCTATTATAGTTTGTCAAATGTTCCCAAACGCATAAGAGTTCCATCTCATAGAACATCATTTAAGACTCGAACCCGAAAAATAATAATAATAAATATATTAAATAATTTACCAGTGCAAATTCTTCCTTGTGTCTGTGAAGGAATCTCAAAATATTTGAAGAGACTTAAATCCTGGCTACTAGAAGTTGATGCTGGACGATTGATGCAGTCACAGTATTGTGTTTAATTTAACTGATTTTGAATTTTATTTGAACTACTTTCAGATTACTGAATAATCTTTTTAATATTTTTTAATTGTATTTTTTCGTTCTTTTGCTTCTATGTGTTAATTAATTTTGCTTGTGTAACTCAACTTTATTTTAATTAGTGTTAATTTGAAAACTTAAATCCCTCAGCTTAACTCGTGAATTCTACTAGCTGTTATAGCAAATATTGTACTATTATTATGAATTGTATTATAATATATTTATGATATTTGCAAAATAAATAAATAAAAATAAATAAATAAGTATTTACTTATACGCGGCCAATCTGTTCCTAAGTGTTTTATCTGAATATACCAATTGCCAGTTTAAGAATTGTCTTATTTAGATAATAACTAATATTTTAAGAAGGATTTTAATAGGAAATTTATTATATTTAAATTTTTATATTTATTATATATAAATGACTAATGTGAGTTCATTTAAATTTCTTTCTACTTTTATTTGGAACTATATTCACAATTAAAGAGCACAAAAAAGGGATGAAAGATCTACATATGTGTATAAAACGACCAATAAATGAAATTTAAAATTAAGACCAACTAAACTGGGTAATACATGTTTTCTGAATGAATTAAAACAATCAAAATATTTAAAAATCAAAGAACACACGACTGTCAGGAAAAGACGAGTATACAGACCATAAATAGAACATGTTTCAACAATAAGGGAAGCAGCAGAACAACTGTTAAGAATACAAGTGGAAGAAAGTGACCATCATTAGTTAGCAATGAAAGGAAGCGATTACATAAGCAAAAGGTTCTCCCAGTACATACGCTTATAGTGTTAAGTGTTTGGGTGGGAAAATATAGTACCTCCAAAGCCCAAGAGGTCCTATAGGTTCGATAGCTCCTAGAAGCTTAAAGATAAAGACACACAAAATATGTGTGTGAGAAAAAAGGCTACCCATCAAAATGTGTACCGTGTTTTTAATGTGCCTGAATGGTTAAAAAATGACTTTATTTATAAAGCCCTGTTAGAATCCTTTGTGTCCAGGATTCTTAATTGATTTTCCAATAGGATAGGATGAACTCCATCGCAACTACTTTGAAACCAATTCATCGCTCTTCCCTACAACATTTATAGTCACTTTCTCGACATTACAGCCCTGACGGACAACGAAATTCGGCAAGAAGTATAGTAACTTAAAAAAAGTAACCAGACGAATTAGGTTATTATTTTGAAGTACCAACTGTCCAAATGCCCAGATTTCTGATCCATAGAGCATCGCCATGAAGAAGATACAAGGCCAAAAATCATACAAATCAATCAAAATCCCATTTCATATTTTCTTCTTACCGCTCATTATTTTTAAATGTGTTTGTGACTGAAAATTTAATGCAAATTTTAATTCAATTCAAAATCAATCTTTGTAACTAACTTGCTTCATTCACAGAATTGACAATTTGTGCACATTTGTTTATAACCAACTGTCGTCTTAAAAGGTAATTTGAATTTCAAATTGAAATTTTGTCCTTAAAATACGATTTTAAGAAATTTGATGTGGAATGTAACTTTTCAATAAAATACTGGGGGTTATTAGATTTTCTAATGAACTTTCCTTAAATTTGAGTTTTTAATAAAATTTTAATGTAAATCTATTGATTTGCGCAGTGAAAAAATACTTATTATTATATTTATAACCCAAAATTTGCCATTTCTGTAGACATAGTATATAACTATTTTCTTAACTCTATAAAAAAAATTTGGAAAAAATTAACGATTTAATTAATTATACTGTGCATTTATAACTCGTGCAAATTTTTCAAATAATGAAAGTATAATAAAATAATAAATTTAAAATTATTTACCTTACAAATAGTCTTTAAATAAACCTAGGTACATAAATAGAACACTTTATTTATTTCGAAACTATAAAAAACGTCTATTTATTTAGAGAGATAATAAGAAACGTTTTAATAAGATGTTGCACTGGTGTCCTGTCCAAGAGATTTTTTTTGTCCTGTTCTGTATTTAGCTTTCTCAATTTTCGAATCGCAGGCAATACTCGTACACAATACTATTATAAACTTCTTTCGGATTCAGGAAATGTCCTCTTCGAATCCCAACTGAATGGAATAAAAAACCGAATTTATTCGAATGCCCGAGCAAGAGACAAATATTTTTTAAACTGATGAAATTTATCCAAAGCCGGTGAAATCTCGTTGAAATAAACTCTTTACGATTTAAAGACTCGGGAAATTCAATTTAAACGGAAGGAAAACATTGGATATAGGAAGCACTTTCTTCTTAATTTGATTTTTATTTGTATCAATTATTATATATTTTTGATATACAGTGAATGCCGCTTATTAGGACCACGGATTCATCGCTTAATGGAGCCAAACCCATCGCTTTATAGGGCCATTCTGTGACCAAGATCAGTACTACAAAGAGTTGCAAGAACAAGTGCAAGTGACGACAACTCAGTCTTTTGTTTAATTTTATTTACACCAATCTTGACCATATTTCCTACGCTTATTTAATCGACTGACAAAAGGGAAAATCGAAAAAATCGTCTCCTCGCATATTTATGCTTGCCGATTTGATGGCACCGCAATAGTTTACACGTCTCTCTGTTGTAAATTTTTGGTCATCAATATATTCATCACTACAAAATCATATTTAATTGTTAAATAGATTGCTAAATTCATTCCATTTTCTTATATACATTTCTTTTCGTTCATTATTACCGTTTGAGAATTAACGCTCAAATTTGTTTGGTTGACAAGACACAATACATGTACAAGTACATATTATATAACGTTATTGACGATTAAATTATTTTCAAATTTTGCAAGATAAACACATATCGAACAATTATTATTTTATAAATACACTTTTCCAAGCACATAGGAATGTGTATACATATGAAAATTTTATTTGAATTTTACGAATAATATTTGTTACTAAGTCTCTATCATTTCAAAAACCTGTATCTTTTAGTAATATACTAAATTTTTTATTTATAAATGGGCTGACAAATGTTTACACGGAACCACTATTCCGAACTACACACTTGTCCAGTATATGTCTGAACTTTCTCTAGGCATAAGAGAAATCTTTTATTAAAGATGTAAGTTTGTATGGTAGACAATTTATTATAATGTCGACACCTTATAAAACTTTTTGTTATGAATCTGAATCATTTATTTTAATAATGCTTTCTTATCTAATACGTCTATCCTACATAAAACAAATATTTGTTCTTGTTTTTTTTTCTAAAATTATTTCATTAATGCTTAGAATATAAGCAAGAAATTGTTTGCCTTTAGGCACTCTAATTTTGAGTTATAATATATAATAAACCAAAGCATTTTTAAAACATTTATGTTAAAGTAACTATCTGTTAGTCATACACACTTTGATTTTTTCAAATAACTTGAAAACTGTTTGATTTATAGCCATTCAAATGGTGAATTCGGGGAAAAGAGCGAAAATTAATTATTTTTCAGAAATCTCATTTTTCAAATATTATTAAAATTATATACCAATAAAATTTAAAGTTAAAAAAATTATTTCATAGCTCTATATTATATCTCTAACCGTTATTTAAAAAAATAATTATAAAGGAGAAGTCGTCTGGTTGGTGATATTAGATGGCCGTGAGACCTTTAATGCCAAAAGCACGCTAACTTTGAGGAGCTGTAAAATCAACAATTATTGGATTTTTTAAATTTTTTTCAGATCCGTGCTTCTTTTATCTAGAGTAATTTTCTCAGTTCAATAAAAAAAATTGGGCATTACAGGCTTAAGGAGTTCTGTACAGTTACATACAAGTTCTTTTTCTGTATTATTACAGTGTAGCCACAGCGATCGAATTGAGCAAATTTACATGAAAAATATTTTTTTATTAAAGTTAGTATTGTAAAATGGACATTTTTACGGTATTGTCAAATAGTTTAATCACTAACGGGTAAAATGGAAAATGGAAAATGGAATGATAAACTTAATTGTGTGAATAAGATGAAACTATTTAGACAAATGAGACGGATGATCTTTTCCGTGTGATAGTAAGAGACGACAAGATATAGTGTTCTCCGTCATAGCGTAGAAAGAGGTAATAAAGGAGGAAACAATGTAATATAGAATTTTAAATTGGAATTTAATATAAACAACGAATTTTTTAAATTTTGTGTTAGTTTATATAAAAATGTTGTATAAAACACTGTCTAAGCATTATTAAATACACTACACTTAACAAAAAACTCGCTGCGGTTATGGTATTTTATTTTATTTCCATATATATTATAAGACTTATTAGTTTTTCAATAATTATTGACAATTACATTTATGTGGTTTTCCTATTTGGGAAAACCATTTGAACATAATCATTTTGAAAGTTATTCTAAGTTGATTGATCAATAATGTCTAATTTAAAAATATCAATAATCATTAATCAGTGGAATAATTCTATTCATAACCATTTACGCTATTAATAAAAATGGCTAAACACATGTGGAATTTCTGGTGAAGTCATTAAACACCTTGTCAGATTCGGGCATGTCGATATGGAGGGCTTGTCGTCGTTTGGAGGAAATGAGCGCTTTTGTTTGCATGCGTAATTTGTCGTCACGTTTTAGTTTATTGGTAAATTATGAGGACTTTAATCAAAATGGTTAAATTATATACAAAATACACCTGAGCTTTGATTAATTGCCCCAATGACAATGTACACATAGTTTGTAGTCGTCGTTGTCGTGTGTCGTTGCTCTGTGCCTTTGTTGTTTACCCTTTTTGATTATTGTTTTCCAGCTTTATACCTTCATTAAAAGGCACTCGACACGCCAATTTGCTGTAAAAGCCAGCCAGCCAACTTTTACGTGGGGCACGAGACGAGACTCCTCGATATGCGAATTGCGGAAATGGGAAAAAATTTGTACACTAAACTCATTGAAAAGTTTGCAACCCCCAGTCTGCCAAAAACTAGTTAGAAACTATCCGTTCTCAAGTGGATCATTTTACAAGTTAGATGAGATTAATTTCGAACCATATTTCTCGTCAATTTCCTGTTCTGCCTCCCCTTCCCTCCTCGTAAACACATATGTGTATACATGAATCTAATATGCAATTTAATAATGTAGTCGCAATTTGGGTGCCCGAAACCAAAATGCAACAGTTTTTAATTATAGACCGTTTAATTAAATATAGGCAAAAGTTGAGGTTTAATTAACATAAGGTAAACAAAAAGTTTCCAATTAATGAATTCCGAACACAACACTACTCATTTATTATGATTAAACGGGAGTTATTATGTACTAGAGTGAGCCGGTCCGCTCCGTTTTGGCGAGTTGGGAATTCCCCAAAAATATCAAATTAGGGACGTGACTTAATATTTATGAAAGCACACTAAATTTCCCCAAAAATGGCAAAAAACGGGAAACTAAACGAGGTTTAATAGCATATTATTTACATATTTGGTTACGTTAGGACGAAGTATCTAAAATATTGTTAAATGTTGGTAAATATTGTTTGTGAAGCACTTTTAACTTGATAGTTAAATTTTATTAGAGAAAACATGAAAACCTAGCATAAAATACACATTGAATATAAGAGGATTAACTTGAAACAGAACAACGATAGCTGATTGCTTTTCATTGTTACTAGTGGTAGAAAAGTTTTAATAGTTGTAAAAAAATATTATTATAAAAGTGAGTTTGAATTTGAACGGGAATTACTCGTACGAGTATAATATGAAAAACAGTTGAATGTTTTATGAAGTTTTTTTTAAATTAAAATTTCACTTTATTCTACTTTAATAGATAAACTAATATTTAAGTTAAAATAAATGCCTGCATAGTCTGGTGGTTCGTGCACTGGACCTGGGCGAAAATTTCAGCGCGAAAAAATTATCCATTTATGAATAACAATGACATTCCAAAATAATAGTCCTAGCGAATTATGAGTAATGGAGCAAAAATATAAATAAAATGAATAAAAAACCGTTGGGGTTGAGGACTACCCTAGTTCTTTGAGGGAATATACGGGAAAATATTTATTTATTTTATTTTTATTAAATTAAAATATATTTGAAGTACAAAAATAAGTTTATATTTGATATTTCAGTTCAAAGTATACCTCCAAAGCGGGCAACAAGTCCTGTCCATTCATTTAAGAACTATGGCATACTCGGGTATGTCATACATTTTGTATGAAAACTTCTAAAATTTACTTTAAAAAACCTTGATATCAATGTTATTTCAATCAAGTAAAAAGTAGTCTTCAAAAACCCGAATTTGCAGTTGTTGTCTGCGGTGTTAAAAATTTTTGGTACAAATCAAATTGTTTAAATTGTAATTACAAATTTGCAATAAGTATATAAATGCAAAAAACTAAAATTTTATATTAAACAAATTTAGGATTAGTTTTCGAGAACTAATTTATTATTATTGAACTTTTTTAATGTAGAATTAAAAAATTTCTTAGTAAAAATATAAGATTAATTTGATACTAGAAATGAATAAATATTTTAAAAAATCTCTTATCTCTAACAAACAGATACACTATATTATATGATCACTAAAAACTCTAATTTATCGATATTTTGAAAATTATTTGTTAATTTTTAAATATAACTTATTAACATAAATTTTATGTATTAATTTATAAGTCCAATTCTTCGTAATATTTATGGGTGACATGCCACAAACACATCAGATTATGAAAAAAAAATTTTAAATGAAATTTTAAATCAGCAAAATTTTTTTTATCTCTAATGAGGTGATCCCGCACTTTGACCTGAAGATCTATTGTGCTCCCTCATATCTCTGCCCTCCGCAGTTGGGCATATTGTCCTTACATGCCTCCATCTCTGCGGAGGTCTAGCTCTAACCAATTGATGTACGCAATCAAAGTTGTCTAATACTCTATGTATTCATTTGCCAATCTTTCACAATTAACAATTGAATATCATTTCTATAAATCATTATTTGCACTGATCTGATTAGTCATGACTAATCATGAGCTGATGATTCTATATAGAAGCTATTTTATTGACAGGTTTTTGCCACCGAAACCTAACACACATACTACTAACTTTCGTCTGTGTCCGTTCGTTGAATAGCAGCAAAGTACTTGTATTAGAAAGATCCGGTTTATCTTTTTCGATTTTGTGCACACCATCCAAGCTTTGAAAATCCGTCTTAATTCGAACAAATGGTGTTGATGTCACCAGTTGTTCGATTTGTTGAGGTTGGATGTATTATTTGTAAATGTAAACCAGGATAATATTAAAAACACTAAGTTTGTTTACTGTGACGGGCGCAGATCCAATGACAGTTTTTGCGGCGACTACTTCTTCACGGCTTATTCGTTCCCCGGTTTTTCTCTTCTTCCCCTCGACTGGGAATGCGTCGAATAAGCACCTTTCATTTTTGCTAAGCGCGACGAGCGTTGATTTAATTATTATACTTCAGTCTATTCTGAGCCGTAAATAAATTAACATCCAACTGTCCGTCGCGAGTTTAATTTACACGAACACACACACACAGAACTTTTGACTGAATTAATTAAACCCTTTTTCAGAACCAATTAAGATTTCTCTTTCATCGGGATTTTGGAAAATCGGCGACTGAAAAAGGTAACGTATTCCGGTGAAAATTCTTTCCCGTAAGTTTACATTTCAAGCTTAAAATTATTCAATAAGGACAAAAATTCGAAGTAAATAATCTCCAATTTCCATCAGTATTTTATGAATTAGAACATAAAATACTGATGGATTTTCTTAATATTGCACTCCTAGCTTATATTTCCCCAAATGTGTCTTGTTATTTTGTCACGAGCAAAAAGTCAAATTAGAAAAAATAGTATTGAACCAGAAATCACTCTGCATTGATTTTGGTACAGAGTAGAACTGTGTCATTGAGATAAAGAGGACACATATGAATATAAACTAGTTGGGTCTTATCGACCACCCACCCAGCCAGGCAACCACCAGTAGTGGTGAAGAAGTCGGTAGCAGGAGGAGTCGATTGAATATTGGCACAATCTAATGATGAGGAACCTCTTCGAGAACAGCTTTGCTCCCTCTTTTTGCTGGTGGTGCATCATTATCAGTATTTCTTTTATAAATTACATGTTTCAATAAAAAAAATCGAGAAGAGGACCGTAAAAACTTGCATGTTCAACGAGTTCTTGTTCAATAAACACTCTGGTACTTGAGCCACATTAGCCAGTGCAGAAAAGAAATCTGGAGCAAATGAATTCAATTTGAGGAGAGGCAAAAAAAGAACAGAACAGAAAGTACAAGAGTATAGAAAAGGGAGTCGAAAAACATCGAAACCAAAACCGACATTAGTTGAACAGTTCTTTTTCATCCTCATTGTGGCGTTGCAGACAAGGAGCAAGAGAGAGAGAAAGAGAGAATAGGAATAAGGGAAGGTGGGTTGTAATGAGGAGGACTTGAAAAATGGGCAGCTAACAATTGGTTGCATGCTGAGGTTCAATGTTAAATGGACTCGTTTAAATTTATTTCCTTGAAAATTGCAAGAAACTCTCGCGCTTCTAATCGAATCAAGGCTTTTATTTGTGGCTTTAATTATCTTGGCTAAAGCTCCGAGCCACAAAATCGAGTACCTCATATACAAGTTGTTAATTAAAAGGAAAATCTCAATCCCTAGACAGGTATTCTTGTAGGTATGTATTGTATTGCCTTCCAATCCATAAATTCTATCCCGAAATAATTAAACAAAAGACTTGATTTGCCATGGTACGAATATTGGTTCTCAAGTTTCTTTGAGTTATTAAAAGTTAAGTGATCAGGACTAGGAGAACTAGGAATTTAATAAACCAGTGCAATTTTCCTATGGCTTATTATTAAGTTTGAAAATATGCTTCAATTTCTAAATTTCAACTCATTGTTCTCTATTAAATATCAACTCATACGTCAGATATGATGAAATCAGAGTAAATTCACGATGTCTTAAAGTTTTTGAGTATAAATTTATTATTTAATTATGCATTTAATTTGGTAAAATATCAATAATGAAACTTCAAATATTATTAAATAAAAAATAGATGACTAATTAGATTTATAATCCCTTATTTAAAAGTTGGTTTTTCTTCTTTAATTTTGAGTTTAATAATAGTGCTGCGCCACCTAGAAGCAAAACATGGTAATTTCATACAAAAGCTGACTGTCTTTACCGTCTTTGCTGTCACTCTTACCATCTTTTCGTTTTAAATGTATTGTAACTGGAAATTTCCAAATCGCCACGTTCGCACAGCTAGTGGCACATTTTAAAACTAGAATATGACAAGTAAATTAAATTTAAAATTAAATTTTTTCTTTGAAATACTGTCCTGAAGCTGTGACAAAAAATACCAAAGTATTTTTTTAAAGGGAGTATTGGGATTTTTTTTATCATGATAGGTTATAAACTCCGTTTTTCTATACATTTTGACTACCATATTAAAATACAGATTTATAGATTCTCTACTAATTATCCACACATCGTTCTGGAATTGGACTTCGGGTTCCGATTCATTTCGGACATGAACATAGTAAAAAATATTAGCATAATTAATATTTGGAACAATCATAAGCCAAAATTGAGCAAATTAATCATTTTTAGGGTCAAAACTACTACAACCCAGCAGTCCAGTACCAAAACTATGTATGGGCGATTTGTAGGGAATTTAATAATCTGTATTTAATATGGTTTGGCTTGAATACGTCGAGCCGTTTGCTAACTAACGAGCGTATTAGCCTAAAAATCCGCAATGTCAGAAAATATATTATTATCCGTAACTGTTATTTATTAGCTATGCTATTGTGCTCATATTTCCATATCCGCTATGATATAAAGTTGTAATGTGTTAAGAGATATATTGTGATGTAAATTTGAAAAATTAGTTTGGTTCAATAGATATCAAGAAAAAAGTGCGGTTATAACCTTAATTCACAGTGTATAATTTAATTGAAATATTTCTTTTGGAACTTTGATGAAATACGTTTTTTCTTTTTCAAATAAAAGCAAAGTTAGACTGAAAACTGTTTGTCTTCTATTTTATCTACTTGTTGTATTACATAATTAAATGATAAATTAACGTTAAAGTAAAGAACCGTCTTATGAAATCNTTTAATTGAAATATTTCTTTTGGAACTTTGATGAAATACGTTTTTTCTTTTTCAAATAAAAGCAAAGTTAGACTGAAAACTGTTTGTCTTCTATTTTATCTACTTGTTGTATTACATAATTAAATGATAAATTAACGTTAAAGTAAAGAACCGTCTTATGAAATCTAAATTTATGTTAAAAAAGAATAAAAAAGTTAAACATCTGCAACACCATTATTTCCACAAGTTAGAAAAACCTGTCTACAAACAATTTAAATTGACAACTGCAATCTGATCGAATTTGATTTCTTCATTCTTTTGAAAATATTAATAAATGAAAATATTTTTGTTAAAATTAATATTATTTATCAAATCAGGATCTTCGATTTCCTATTTTTTTAAGTTTTATTCGAAAACAAACAAAGCCTGAACACATTATCTTTAATATTAAAAATCTCCTTTGGAATAACATAAATGTTGAATTAAATTAAAACTAGGTAATAGGGATGTTCAAAATAACCATAACTAGT
>JXOV01006913.1:0-24344 GCA_001014945.1 Clogmia albipunctata
TGATCTTATTCATATATTTATACATAAGTAAGGACTATAGGTTCCGAGCGGGTTCTGCGCCCAGCCTACCATTATCATTGTCATAGAACAACACACACTTAAAAACACATTAACATTATCAGAAATAGAAATTAAACCTTTACCTTATTAATTGACTATCTACAGTCTAACCCTTAAGCGCTTTCTGATACAGTGTTAGACCTTTACTGCTCTCGTGAGCGGTTGTCGAATGGCGGGTCAGTTGCACATATATCCATTCCAACACCTTTATCATAAAATTAGGTAAGGAAAACGCTTACGTGAGGAGGATGCGATGGGCGGCACCCATCACTCCAAGGTATCACGATGGCGCATCAGACCGGTGATCATTCATATGTATTTATACATATAAGTGAGGGCTATAACTATTGGTGGGTTGTTTTTTCTAATCTTACATACAAATATATCTATCTCGAAGTGTATACATTTTGTGACGGAACTAGTCCTTAACAAAGTTAATTGTTTTATTCGGAACACCCGTACAAATTGACAGTCAATATTTTAAAACTAATTAACAATCAATCATATTGCAGGATAATTATTGGTTTTATGATTAGCAAAACGCTATAACAATCTGCATTGAATTAATTTGGACAGAAGTTTCATTTCCAATGAAAGACTACATCACGTTCTCTTCCATTGTTCTCTGTATACCTTTCAACAGCAGATACTAAATTGTAGATCAGATTTGTTAATGAAATAGAAATGCACCTTTTCAATTTCGGAAACCCCGTCTGATATACAATTAAAGACTATAGTTGTACTATATATCGGTAATGGAAATCAAACTTCTGAATGTTTGTTAAATATAGAAATTAAATTTTCTATAGAGACTGTGTTTTTTTTAATTTAAAGAAAAATTAAAATATAAATCACATAATTCAAAAGTAAATCAAATTCCGGAATAAAGGACGCGAATAGTTCTGATCTGGGGATCGAATGTGTAAGGGTGTCAACGTAATTCCCCTAAGTCACTTAGGTTCCAAACTTTTATAAATAAATGAATCATTTTATCAATCAAGCTTGATTTTGTCGTAAAAAATCTCAAAAGTACAATGACCAAGTGAGAATTATTTTATCTCTTTGACCCGAAATCATTTGTTTTCATTTGATAACAAACTCTGATGTACTTGTTCCAATCGAGATAAAATATATAAATATGAAGTCATCTTCATTATAAAAACAAAGATTAAGATAAATCACCGGTAATAAACATTTATCATTCAATAAAGACATAAATTCGGTGGGTATTTATACAAAATTCCATGTAATGAAATAACTCTTTTTAATCTTAATCGTTCTAGAAATTTATTTGATGGCATTTCTCTTGTCCATTAAAGTCCAATTATTATTATTATTAAGAAAACTTATGGTTTCCTCCTCTTGATAGTTGTTTGGATAATATGGCTTGAGCTGATTCCCACAAAAGTGATGAATTCAATATGGTTAATTTGAATTTACTCCCACTTTGGGCATATTTTTGCATAAATCAGATTATTTTCACGTATTTTTGCATGGTTCGAGTGGTAGAAATTATTCAAAAAAGTGTCAGCAGAGAGGTTTTATTGTTTAGTACCAGCATAATAATTTTGCAAAGCTTCCGTTGTCTTTCTTTTTCTAATAATATAATGTTTTACCATTGGCTGGGGAATAAACAATTTACCTCACAACAATTCCGTTACTTGGCTGTGTATTGGGTGGTGAAAGAAAAGAAAAGATCTTCAGTCTTCGGCAACAAGAATAATAACAAGAGAGGTAACAACAGCATGAAGAATAAAACTAAGAAGAAGCGCGGCCACCGAAGTGAATTTTTCTCATTTTTCCGGGCGTCTCGAAGAAACCAGTTTCTTCAATTCGTTATTATTTATTTTCATAAAATGTGCACGTAAATTCTATTTCATTATTATTGACCGTGGAAACCAACTATCGCCAGAGCAGCCCCAGGTTTGAGATGCGGGCAGCAGCGCCGCAGCGGTGAAGAGTCTTTTTGCGAGGTGGTGGTGAGAGGAAGAGAAGATCTCAGTTCATGGAATAGATATAATAGACGACGAGCAGGCTTTCCCTCGTTCCGTTCCCTCTTCCTGTCTTGTGGCTGGTTCTCATTGTCAGATGATCTACAAAGTTCATTTGGCTTCGGAGCAACAATGAAATTCCCATTCTTTCTTTGTGGAATGCAACGGAGACTACGCGCCGCGCGTTTTTGCAAAGCGCGGATTCTCGCCACATTCCATCATTATTTCCTGTGACATTGAATGACACTGCTTTCAACTTCTTTTTATTTATTACCAATTTCTTTATCAATCACTGTCCAAGAACAGATTTTTTATTTAACTGATTTATTTCTAATTGAATGCGATCTATCAGGGTGTATTAAATAATTCCTTCCAATGTATTCTTTCCATTTTTGTTTGTCGAAATTATTTTATTTAATAATTTAATTAATTAAAAAATAGATAACAAAAATTTTGTTTTATATAAAGAAATACCCAAAATTCCCTCAAAATCCAGTCATGTACTCGTATAGAAGTTGTTGGAATTACATACTTGAATTCTAGTCATATTTTTACATATCGATGATTTTAAAATCGTTAAAAAAATAGTCCCCTTGAAAATTTTATAACTACCATTCTTTGATTGATGATACAACCGTGAATATAGCAAGTGGAATTTCGGAAATATGATGATTTTTTAATAATATCCCCGGCCTCAACTGTCGAGCAGCTAGTACCGTCAATGCTATTCGTTCGACTAGACAGGTTTTCAAAGATTGAATGGAATGCATAGAATTGAAGAGATAAACCGAATCTTTCTAATATTAGTAATTTGCTGCTGTTCAATGAATGGATACTCATGAAAGAGATGGCCCCCTACGTAGTATATGTGTTCTGTTTCGGTGACCAAAACCTGTCAATAAATAAGCTCCATATAGAATCATTTATTCATTGTGCTAATCACATCATAACAAATAATGATTCATAAGATAAAACCTGATATTCAATTGCAAAAGCTTGGCAAATGAATAGATAAGGCATTTGAAAAAACTATGATTACGTAAAACCAATTGGTTAGACCTAGATCGGTAACGGTGTTGTGTCGTCGAAGAATTAAAATATAAATATTTTTCAGCCAAATCTTGCAATTTCTTCTATATGGTTTAGGACAATTATGATGTTCTTACTCTTATAAAATTTAGATTTATTATTGGATCTTTATTTTATTGATTTTAGCAATTACTGTTTTTTTACAACTTTCCAGTATTTTAAAGATTAATTATAATATCTGTCATGATTTTCATTACAAGAATGAATTTTTAATACCTTACACAGTCGTCTTTGAACGCATGAGTTACTTCTCACAATTCATTCAAAATTCCGGTTTAATTTTCAGAGGTAAAAAAACTGTAAATAAATTCGTAATTGAATTTAATTTCTGCAAATTGGTATTGATCTTGGATCTGCATATCTGATCCTATTTCAAATAATAATACGTGAGAATGAGAAAAAATCCGGTATGACCTTGAAGAAATCTCTGGCTTGCGGATGGATGAGATTTGAATTGAATTACAATACAGTACAAGAATTGTTTGTTTCTTTCATTGAGAAACACGGGGAGAAGATGACTGTAGGAAAGGCATGGGGAGTTGAAAGAAATCAAAATAATAACGAGGTTTTGAATTTAAGCGCAGAGTTAACCTTTAATCGCATGAGCTGTTCATGTTTATTTCTCAGTTTCAACAGAATTGACTTTAAGACCACCAAAATAAAGGTGTCATATCGAAACGTAATTGGTATTTTATCTATTTATTGATTGATTACGGCATTGTAATTGAAGTTCCAATAAAACAAAACCCGCATTGAATTTGAAGATAGAAGGTAGATAGATGCTTCAGCAGTGGGGGATGGACAGTCTGCTAGTGAGGTTGATAACTTGGGGCGAATAATAATAAAGCCATTCGCTTTTCCACATTCGAGATCATCAAAAGGTGATAAAAGCAGTGCGATAAGAAGTGATTTTTTGTGTCAGTTTTTTGCGAATTTTCGACCTTGTCGATTGTATGTTGTGCCGTTGTGAGGTGTCCACTACTGTCCACAGTCCAGTTAAAACAAACAGTTTGTTTCCGTGAATGGTCTATAATTATGATTGTGGGAAAAGAGAAGAGAAAGATGAAGTGGTGGACAGAAGAAAGGTGTTCGTGCCAGAGTCCATTAAACAGTTGATTTTATAGCCACTTTTCTGTAATGATGTTGGTTGTCGTCGTCATTCGGAACTAAAATCCCATTATACTTGAGTCTTGGCTAAGAACTTTATTAGCAGGAAATCGTAGCAAAAGAGAAAGATAAATTTAAGAACTCTTCTAGCACTTGAGAGTTAAAAACAGAAATCTGACAAGACGGAAACGATGTTTCGCATCTTTGCACGAAAATTACCCCGATGAGGATAAATTAACCGGGAGAAATAATTGAGCATTCGATAATTCCACGGGTCTTCATTCATCATTTGCGGTTCATTATGTGCTTGTTGCCTTTGATAAAAGATCGTGCTCTGTGAAGCATTCCTAAAGTAGCATTACATTGTGACCAATATAAAGCTACAGTACAGTCTTAAGTGGAACAGTCTCTGGCCCTGTCCTTTGAAGTATGATTTACGATAGCGCTAATGTGACATTTGGACATGCCCAAATTAATACTAGTCAATAAACAAGTAGTTACAGCGAGGGAATGAATCTTATTTAAGCTCACACTGTACTAGCTGCTTTTCTTCACTTGTTTAAAGTTGATCTTTATTTTTTTCCTTAAAAAGATATTAAAACTGATTAAGGACTGTAATTATATTGGAATTATTTGATTAACAGAAAATCCTATTTTATTTAGACATGAAAAGTATTTTTACAAATATTCCAATTTATTGAAGGAACTACATTTCAATTTGAAAACCAAATTACCTTTGAAGGCTCCATTTTTGCCTACCAATGATATGACTAATTGTTCATTCTGTATAAATCAATCTGATTATTTCGCAATTTGTAGTTACTTCTACTAAGTAGTAGAATTGTGCAATTTCTTTGTATTAATTATATTTCTTGAAAATTGAAATGTTTATTTAAAAAAAATTCTATACAACTTATAATTAGTTGTATAGAATTTTTTTCTCACATTCCAAATTTTGCCGCCCTGGGCACTAGCTCCAACTGCCCCTAGTGTAAATGCAGGCCTATCTATGTGGTTAAATATTTTTATATAATACAATTTTATTGAAAAATGTTTACTAATAATTCATGAAACATTTATATTCTTCTAGAAAGTAATCCATAATTCAATCCTGTTTAATTATGCATTATTCAATACTCGCAGACAATCTTAAATTGTGTAAATACATAAAACTAGTACTTTATATAATATTTATTCACGAAAAATTTATAATTTCATGTCTTAGTAGCCAGAATGAAAAATACTACAATAAAGTAGGCCATGATTTATTAATCAAATTGATAATAAGTAAAATTTTTCTGAAATGTTGGTTCTGGATTTTAAAAGTGGTTTGATTTGATTAGTGCTATTAAGTGAATACTAATGATACAGTAGAATGTGTTCCCTTTCCACGATATGTCGAAAAAATAAATAAAAATAAAAAAAATTTAATCGCAAATTCTAGACAGATATTAATTGTATGGGTTTAAACTTAAATTAGTACTGGGTTGTTGTCTTCTTATTGTTTACTCAATATTTCATTAATAAATAGCTAATAAATATACGAACTGTATAAAATTTTGTAAGACACTGTTTGGGAAAAACACGTAATTAAACACTCGTATCATCACTCATTTCATTTGTTTTTTAGAACTTTAATCGTGATTAATTATTGTTCATTTTTCCCACACATTGTTTAAATGACTATTAAGCCTTTACTTTCAATAAATATTTTAATTTCGACCTTTGATTTGAATAAAAAAAATCTAAAATATACATATGGAAGTTAACTTAACGGAAAACCCTGACCGTTATAGAATGATCCAATTATCTTGTGGAAATTAGTCAGCTTTCCATATTTTTGTTATGTGGTAATTTAATATAGTATAGTTTCCCTTGTCAATGTTAAAAATCAATTCCGTTTAATTTTAAAAGCATTGACATTATTCGAGAGTTTTCCATAAACTCAGTTTTATCCATTCGATTTCGGCAGTTTATTTATTTCGAGTCATAATGAATATTTGTTCCATTTCTAAACCACATTTCCATTTCTTTACCATCTTTTATGGTAGTTGGTTTCACTTCAATTTCCACTGCTGCGCGATGATGATTTATCAGAATATGTCTGTTTTCGTGTTTGGGGTCTAAGTGGAATGGAGATTGGTGGATGGCATTAAATGAAATTAAAATAATTATGATTTGGTCTGGATTTGTTGGTCTCTTCTAACATGACAGTTGTGTGACGACGAAGATGGTCTGATTTTCTCAAGTGTAGCGGGTTATGCAATTAAATTAGAGGTTATTCACCTTCGTCAAAGTAGAAATGACGAAGAAGATGTAAATCCAATTTTGGTGTAATGGCGCTTTAATATTGGAAGAAAAAAATGGCCAATAAACGGTGTTGATTGGAAATTGGCTGTAATGGCAATCGATAATTGGTGCACATTTGCCATTCGTGAAACCTTGCACTTTCTATTTCGTTGATAAGCGAATCGGAAAACTTACTCCACTTTGCCATAAACTGTTTTGTTTTATTGTATAATTCATAATGAATATATGATTTAAAAGGCGCTCGCACTCTGTAATTATATAACAGCCTGTGCAAACTGGGTTTCGCATCGATTCGTTTGACCAGAATAATATTATGATTTTGTGCAGACTTGGTAATAATTTAATAAGAAAAGTATGTAATAAATGACCATAAATATGTGCTTGAGCGGTGGTGCTGGGAATGAAGACTGGACTTGCCATTTCTAATTAGAAGCACCGGACCAGATCTTTCTGTCTTCGCCTCAAAGGCGGCGACGAATGCGAGGGAGAAAGCTCTCTGCCAATTATCAGGCACACCGTGTAAGGTCCACATTTATGCACTGTGCAGAGATCGGATCACCTTTTCTTATTTACTTCCTTAAATGGAGCCCAAATATCACGTCGTTTGTTAACTTAATGAGCCTGTCTTGTCCAAAAACCGCACGAGTAATTCTATATCATCCACAAGTTTCACTTTTTTCCAACGGGTAGCGTGTCAGTGGTTTGGATGGATGGAATTTCCTAAAATAAACCGTAACAAACTTGAAACAAGTCAAAGAATGTGTTCTCGTTTTTTGGTCTCTCTCGCCCGCCGCCCAGTCCCCATGAATGGGCCTTACCGTAATTTAGATTTCCATTTCAACCGACACTCTTGTCAATCTCTTTGGTGGATTTATTGCACAGTGGATTCTTATCAGAAGGAGATTAAAAAATATATCTTAAAACGAAATTCATGGATAATAATTTCATTCATTCAATCTTTATTTTTTACTTCTCTATAAATATAAAACTGGAAATAGTATAACTTTTAAAGAATGATCCCAAGTCATACATAAAAGTTACAAAATCTTAGTTTAAGTTCTTTTCATTATTCAAAAACTTGTATAATTGAATATTTCATATCACTGAGCGTTTAAGGTGGATAAATGGTATAAATTTTTATTCTCATTGCAACAAAGGATTGTCAGTGCAGGGAGAGAACATTTACACAACACGTTTTCATGGTTTAGTCTGCAAACAGGTGTAATTGTACATATTTCTAACATTGAACCTAAGTGCACAGACCTATACTGCCCTAGTGTGCGGTGCTAAATGTCGAATCTAAAAAATACTTTTTTAATCCCATTTTTATTAATTATTATATTGAAACACTATATCGATAACAGCAAATTAGTTAGGGCCAGCAGTTTCGATAGCGGCGGAAAGCTAGGGCGATATACGAAGAGGGCGTCAAACTGATCCGGCAATAATTTATGGAAATGACCAATGTGCATCGAATTTAACATAAACACCCAACAAGTAGAAGTATTCTTCTTCAAAGTTGGCTTGTTGATGGAACCCATAAAGAAGAGAGGAAAATTAGAGTGGCTCCAAAATGCCTCGACTTTTGGTCTCTAACAACAATATATGACCGGCATTGAATCGAAACAAAAACAAAGAAATGGCAAGATGGTTATGGTCTCGTTGGTTCAAAATACTGGCAGTAAAATTTTGATTATGCAAGTAAGTGAACTGTCGAATAATGTTTCGTATGTACAGTGCCCCTTTGTTGAGAATGGCATAAAAACGTCCGTGCTGTAACCTTTCGTGCAATTTCTTTCGCCAATCTGTAACTGGTGACCATTTTTGGAAATCCTGACACAAGATATGGTCTCGTCGGAACGGAATTCAGTTACTCAATCACAGAGACCAGCAGAGTGAGAGAGATACGATCCATTTACAGAATGATTTCGATCAAGTCACTGATTGGAGATCTCTGGACAAATGACAGCCAAATTTATGTTTGTACGTTAGGAATGTTAATTTCATTCGATTAATTATTCGAAAATGGTGTGTGAGAGAGAGAAATTGGAAAACAAACAGTTTTCATATCAAAATAAATCACATTTCATTTTCAAGACATAAAATTAAAAGAAAGAAAATTAAATGGCTATCCCTGAACTCCATATTTGTTCACCTTATTGGCACATGCCGCAGAGTCATATAATATTTCATTATTTTTTCACATATAAAGAAAATCATAACGAAATAAATCACAATTGTTTTAAATAAAGAAAAGAAAATAATCAAATGCGTAAGCCTGAATTGCATCTTTGCAAAATTCATAATTGACACATCGGCCAAAAAGCCTTCTTATACCAGAAAATGTAAACAAATATCATTTCTCCCAGAGATCGCGTGTTCCGCTGAAATTAATGCTAAACTTAAATACCTGAATACTAATAAAAGAGCGCTTCTTATGCTGGCTCTGTATACTCGTATATACTGTGGGAAAAGAACCGTTGAGTTGAAGGCTACGAGAATTCAGGTTCACTTGAATTGCCATTTTGAAAGTGTGCTATGAAGAAGTCACACCAAAAGCGGCTAATTAATTGTGGTATCTCGGTTTAATCTCACGGTAAATCTTATAGAGAGATTTTTGCCATTTCACGCGGTAAATTTCATTTAATCTCTTTTTTATCTAGATTCGGATACTGATATATGGTGGTGTGAAATTATCAGTGTTCAAAATTCAAACATTAGAAAACTAACATCGTTTGTCTAAATCATTTATCTAAAAAGAATTGGTTTATGGTTGATATATTCTCAATTTAAGTTATTTAGCAATTGAAACGTAATTCTTGTATAATTTGTATTATTTACTTTCTTTTCATATAATTATTTATATACCCTTTTTTATAATGAATTGCAATTGCAATTTTTTTAGAATTTTTAATTCACTAGAAAAAAAAATTAAAGTCATCTACGAATAGATTTGTTTCAAAGTTTTCGACATTTTGAGGAAAAAACTGTATAATTTGTATTTCGGATGTAAAAAACAACTCATTTTACATGTAGCATATGATAAATCATTATTTTTAAATTAAGAACGATAACGTTCATCGAGTTCTATTTTTTTTTGTGGTGGTAAGATATACGAATGTCGGCCTAGCTCAACTATCAACTCCCTATCGCAATTGCTGACCCTAACTAATGTTTTGCTATCTATACAATATTTCAATATTATGATGAATGATTCATCAAAATGATCTTAAAGAATATTAAGATGGGATTAGAAAAGGTTTTTATTAGACACGCTACTCCGCACCGCATACTAGGGCAGTATAGGTCTGTACACTTTAGAGGATATTCAATGTTAGCTTCCATATTGCTTTAAAGTGTGCAGACCTATACTGCCCTAGTATGCGGTGCGGAGTTAATATGAATTAAGAGAAATGTATTATATTAAATAAGTAAAATTATTAGTAATTCAATTTTCGAAATTATAATATTGAACCATCAAATTAAAATAAAACAAATCAATACGTGGAATAATGTTAACAAAATAACGCTTTAAATAATTAGTTCTTTTAATCCACCACATTTATTGTATTGATATTTGAAAGAAGGAAGCGCTCAAAGACCTTGAAGATATTGTTATCAAATTAAATAATATTGACTTATGGAAGGGAAATCAAAATTGATTTGTCAAGTACCCATAAAATGTGTTTGGCGATTGAATACTGTACTTGAATATGAAAAAGTAGTTAAATGTAAAGAACAGATTTATAAATGGCATGGTAACTTTTCTTGCTTATAGTAATGCATTGACATTACATTCTGTACAGTTAAGAGAAGAATGTTTCATTTCTAGAATTTTAATAAAATAAATATTGTATTTGCAGAAACTTTAAAATTAGTCCCTCTAAAAATTGTAATTAACCAAGATGCTAATCCTACTTGGAGAAAACATGTCTAACATAGGAAAAAACAAAGCAAAGAAGAGGTGTAAGCTTGGGCAATCTGTTGTGGTTGTCGTTTATTAAAAAGTTTAAATCGCTTGGCATACAAATTCGCCTCCTCTCGTTCGCTGATAAGACTGCGTACGTATTTGCTAACAGTTGTGAGTACTGTTAATTTGTTTGATTGGGTCGTGTGCTGGCGCGTTTCCATTGTTTATGACCGCAGTGTAAATTGGGGGGGACTTTAATTGTGTCAACAGAGGAGAGACGGGGTGTTCTGTAATTGATTTGCCGGTCTCGCATTCGGTCAAAAGAAAGTCGACATCGTCGTCACAATTTAGCGGAAAGTGGTGCTGCTCTGTTTTAATTTAATTTTGCAATCGCTTAATTGAAGTCACTGGAGAAATTGGATTATTGTTTTGGGAGCAGCAGAAGAGAATACTCGTACAATCTCCCCCTCTCTGTTTAAATACACATACTATATGGTATTGAAGAAGAAAAGCTAAACATGAGTCAGACCAAATTAATTGAGATTAATTTTGAGGTAACATAATTGATTGGTAATTAATTTAAGTGCCGGTAAATATTTACTAATCATGGTCTAAATGATTAAATTGCGGTTTTCAATGGGCTTCCGTAATTTAATGGGTGGATATATTGTTTAAAATGGCAAACTATAGGTAGTTACTGCAGGCGTGAAATGGTGATCATTTATTTATTTGAGAACTTGCCAAAAATAGAGTCTTGTACTCAATTAAATGTAGAAAAAAAATCTTGTCCCCAATTAATGGAGCGATTAGAGGCAGTGGTGGAATGCGAAAGAAACGGTGTGGGTGAATTTTTAGCAAGTGGCTAAGCTGATCGAGCATTGATCAATGGGTACTTAAGTTTCATATATTGATCTTCTATCATTTATAGAGGATAAAGTGGGTGTATTTTACAATAGTACCGACTTCCAAGTGTTTACTTATTTCCAGCTTCTAAATTGGTGTGACGACGACGACGCTCCATGAGGAAGCTGTCAGAGAGAAAAGTTATATAAGAATCGATACACGGCCATGCGAAGATCGATAATTAATGAACCATTCCAGTTTCGCAGTCTGTTCAGTGGTGTTATGTACGAGCACTCTGGACAATCCTATTATTTGTCTAGCTAAAAGAATTTCATTGTTTCGGCGCTTATATAGCGAATAGTGAATATCGGTTTTTGTGTTTGCAATTCTCTTTGTGTAGGCTATATCTAAGTTTTGGGCTTGGAGGATCGGGGTGTTTTGACGATTAGTAAGACTACAGAATTTCATTAGTCTCTACCTGTCTTTTGACATTATCGTGTATTTAATTGAACTTAGTGATTGAAGACGGTTGATTAAAGTCCAGCCAGATATAGAGTGACAGTTCTGATTAACTATGAAAAGACAATGTTTAAGTTGCGGTTTAAAAAACAGTTTTGTGTTTTTTTTGTACTAATTTCTAGATGATCACACTGGCGGACATTGTGACTTTGACTGATCGGATAAGCGGCGGTGGCTACGACTTGACATTTGGATTATAACATTGATAATAGAAAATGAACGGGGACTATGACTTGAATGAGGTGGACGAAGAAGCCACCTCGATGAATTATAAAGCCGATATTCAAGATGAGACTGATACAACGGCCTTGAAACCCATTACTGTAAAGCTGAATGGAAGTAAGACCATCTTCTCTACGACGACATCGTCCCACACATACAGTGTTACAGGTGAGCTTTTAGAGAATATGATAACTAGTTTTGCAAATATACGACCATATTTTGCGTTTGGCGAGACTCGTGCTGGAGATTATTTTGGCCCCGCGAAATTTACAGTGAGAGAACTAATGATAAAAGCCGCCATTTACTCTGGGGAAATTTCTGCCCATTAATTTATATAATTTTTATAGTTCATTCACTTTATGAGTCGCAGATTTTATGTCATTTTAAAGCCAATGAAATTTAAATTTATTCATAAAGAGAAAGAAGTATTTTAACGACAAAGTCGCGGAAAAGTGAATGCATGTCCAGAAGCAATTTTTTTTTTTGTAAAAAAAAGTTTATTGATGGTAAATGAAATGAAATCGATTTTAAATTCGATTAAATCTGGAGATTATTTCTTTATACAGTATTGGATATAAAAAAATTAAGATTTAAATTGATAATTGTTTGATTTTATGATAATTTTTTGCTGCTTTATAAGAAATACATACTTTCGATAATTTAATATATTTGTCAGATATTAGGATGATAACAAGTGAAATAATTAAGTTTTATAATCAAATTAAGTCATATATCGGATAAATTTTATTTATAGTTATATAAATTTTGACAGACGTTTTGTCAAAATTTTGGCAAAAATGTCAAATTTAAAGTAAATTCAATAAAAAAAGATTCAAGACCTCATTGATTGAGACACATCTTAAGGATCTTACTAATGATGTGCGAAATTGTTAATCAGGTAGTTTGAATTCGATACGCATGTCGAACACAAGTACCCGGGTACCTCATTGAAATACAGTTGTGTACTTTTGGGTATTAAAAATAATATTTTTAATGTATATGTGACCCTCTTTGATTGTGTTTTTTGTGTGTTTTGGAATAATGTTTTCAATAATTCTAAGTGAGATTTGCCTCTGTATATCATCTATATATTGAAAATAGTATTGTAAATTTTCTCCAATTTTACTTTGTGATTCTATTTTTAAAATTAAATAAAAATAATATCAAGTTTTACATATTTTAATTTCTTGAAGAAATAATTTCAAATTTGTGCTAAATTCGGAGAAATCTTTAATTAAATTTGGCATTTCATTAAGGAAATTTGTGTACTTTTATATGCAATACTTTTAATTTGATACACGGCGTAAAAGTATTGGGTACCCCCGGGTAGCCCAAAGTACACAGTACATTACTTTGCACAACACTAGATCTTAACAAAACAATTTTTCGATGATGAAATTGCATTTTAAAAATCAAATCAATTATGTAGGCGCCATATTTTGAAAACAAATGATAAGATTATTTATTCTGTGAGTAAACCAAGTAAGTGGGTAACTTTTGTGCTAAACCCGATAGAAGGGCAAGAGCCTTGTTTTGTGTCAATTTCATAACAGTTAGTAGGACTCCATATAAAAATAAGAACGAAAAAATCTGGTCGCCCCTTTTTATTTCCGTTCTTATTAATTGACTGTTTCTTGTAAATCGACACCTTCGCCAACTGGTGACAGGTTTTTAAATTAAAACTTTAAACACAAATATTTAAATCTTACATTTTGTTTGCTTTCTGCAAATGACGATTCAAAGTTAATTGAAATTTTGTCTTTAAAATACTGTGTAGACAGGATCCAGAAGATTTGTCCTCAATAAAATAATGTTTATTGGTTATCAGTTATCAGATTTTCTAGTAAATCTTTTAAGATTTAATTTTTTTAAAAAAATTAATTTAAAATTATTGATTTGTGAAGTAACATGGGTTTAGCACAATTAAACAGTTACTTTACCTTAGAAAACTATTAAAATGTATAGTTTTTTAAAATGTCTTATTAAAAACCAAAATCAAAATACATTATAATGAATACAATTTTAAACTTTTTAAATATTTCAAAACGTATTTACAACAGTGCCAAAACAATTAGCAAACCTCATAAATTTGGTCACGGAATTTGTTCTGTGCTCGATCAGTGTTATTCCAAAAGTATAATCGTCCGTCATTCAATGTTAATAACGCAAATTAATTTGCATTTAGTATTGTGATTCGAAATATTAATGGTGTTTAGTAATTTTGCTAAATAGTGACATCATTTGGGTTTAACATAGTGGCAAAGACTTTATTTTTATCTAAACCCAAAATAAACAGTCCAATTAGCAGATAAAATACACAATGTGCTCAGAGAGCAAAACATTTCTTGTAATTGTGTCTGGTGCTGGGTCTCTCTCAGTGTAAACAATTACTGGAACGAAAAATATTCAATAGATTATGTTAACAAACTTGTCCGAACGAGCCATTACCTCATCTTTGATGACATAAAGCTGAGAAACTTGAGAAAGGGGCTTTGTGTGTGGCTTATTTGCTCATGTCACGTTCACCAACCACCCGATCGCCCATTTTTGGTTAAGTACCAGCATTCTCTGGTTGGTGCCTATGCAAATTGAATTAGAGAACACAAACCGCAAACATTCACTCAAATTGCAAGTATTTTCCATGTACAATTCAACAACATTTTGTTGTCAACAAAACTGTTGGGATCAGACATTCGACTGATTTGATTGATTAGCTAATAAATATGAAAAATATTCACAAATCTCCACGCTTTGGTATACGAGTGTGTAATGTCAATTGTTAAGATGCAAAAAGTTAGCTATATTTTCTATTATGTTATTTGATTTATGTCTAATACATTTACTTATTAAGACAGGCTCCAAAATATCTTTGAAGAGCACTCTTGACAAAATTATAGTTTTTTTTATTTCCTAAAAAATTGATAATTTTAGTATTATTTTCAAAATATTGCAAATTATAAAAATTTACAGAAATAAAAGAATTAATTTATCCATTCATATAATAGTTTTACATAACTCATATTTATTGTTCATAAGATTAGAAAAGGAAAGTACTCTTGATTAATAATACAAATCAATCATGTTGAGATACACTTTAAAACAATCAGCTGTAAATTACCATTATTCATTTTGATTATATAAAATTCATATTAAAGTACTTGTGTTCCTTCAAAGACGTTTGAAAGCACTAGTGATTTTTCTTATCTCTATCTATTAATGATCCGTAAAGTATAAATCAATAATTTTAAATTAAAACTTTGATAAAACTTGATAAAACAATTTTAAGAAGGTTCCCTAAAAGATCTGATATGTGTCATTATTTTATTGATAGAAAATTAAAATCATTTTGAAAAGTAAATTAATAGTTTAGAAAACTGCCACCAGATGGCGATTTAGAAGAGAAAGTCCCAAACCCATTTTAAAAGAAGAATGTATTGAATTGAAGGCATCGTTCTTGCATCTATTGCTATTTGTGTTACAAGGGTGTAAAATGAGCTGTTTTTAATAAGAAAATGACAGTGAAATTCGAGCCATTAGGCAAGTTTTTCATCGTTCCCGATTTAAAACGGATTTTACACCCGAGGTCATAATTCCTTTTTATTAATTAGCTATTACAACGGTCTCTTTTTGAACGGTTTTCGGGTGCTATTTGTCGTTATAATGGACAACATGTTGCAGCATTATGTTGTTGTTGCAGATTTTTGAACAATTTATTTGTAGTTTATGACTTTCTTTTTTCACTAGTGAAATAAAAATTCAAAATTTTTCTAGTGTGAAAAAGGGACGAATTATAAAACTAAAATCTATGTCTATTCCTTTAGATACGAAATTGCAAAATAATTAACTAATATTGTGAAGAGTAACTCTTGTATTGAATTGTATAATCAAGTTATGTTATATTTTTCTTATTTTATAATATTTTTTTTACTTTAATTACATTCTCATCTTGTTACAAATTAAGAATATTTACTAAATTAAAGCATTTCTTTTATTATATTTTATTCATTTACAGTTTACATAATAATATGGTTTACATAAGTCCTATTTATTGTTCATAAAATTCAGAAAAGGAAAGTACTCTTGATCAATAAAAATCCAATGTCGTTAAGAAACAAATTATTGCCTTCCAACAATAATATGAAAATCAGCTGGAAATTGGCCTTTTCAGTTATTATATTGGTTAACTTATTTTAGAAATAACCCTTAAATAAATTAAATCGCCCTTTTATATAAAAAAATGGTGAAAACCATAAATAAACTCTATTTTTAAAACCTTTATTATGAGACAATCAAATCAATTTCAATTAAACTGTAATCATATTTGATATTCATTGAAAGAGTGGTGACCGGCCGGCCGGCGTAGATCAAGGTCTAGACATAGGCAATGAATTTGCAGACTGTCTGACTTTGGTGGTTGTTGGTCGAAGGACACGACCAACGACACTTTGTTGTTTATTTGAATTTGCGGTGGTGAAGTTTGACACGCAAAGGCGCATGCCCGCGCGCGCTCTGTTTCAAGAATGATGTAGGTGTCAAGAAAGCATTTCCAGGGAAGAAAAGAAAATAGATTTTAGTATATTTTAGTCATTCTTACCGCTTATTCGGATTAGTTGAGTTGAAAAGAGAGTTGAATAGTCTTGAGTTACTTCCAAACGTGTGCCAGTTCAAAAATGTTGTAAATTAATTTTTGATAAACAAAGAGACTCTTTTAATTTCCCGTATTAGTATCGGAATTTAATTTGTTTGTTATGGAATTTATCGGCAATGTTTATTTTTAATCCCTCTGATAGTGGTCCCACACCCCCCAAAATCCCCGTATAATGCCTGATATCTAAGCATTAGTAAATTTTATATTGCCATGGTTAAACGTTCGGCAGTTTTGTGGCCAATTTCCTAGTGCGTCTTTCTCTGTGATTTATTGCCCTTATTTTGTTATATACTCGGTATAAGAAATAAACTGAAACATGACTACGACAAACAACAACGACGACGATACCATGACTGGTGTATGGACGGCTTGGAGTGAGATCAATTATAGTTTGTTCCGTGATGGATGAATATTGCTAAACTGTGTTCTTGTCTTGGGTTCTACTTTTAGATGAAATGCTAGAGTCGGAAAAGTCGAGTCTGGCTGGACGGGTCCATGATTTGGAGAGGAAGGTGCTGACACAACAGGATGAGATTGTCTGCTTAAGATCAACTCTTGCTGATGTTTTAAGGCGAGTCAATCTCTTGGAAGGGACGAGCAGCGACCGTCAAAGCAGTCAACAGCAGAATGGGAGTCACAGAAACTCGAGTGCTCCCACAACACCGGCCAGAACCAACAGCATGGTGTCGAGCTTCTCGGCCAGAGCCAGCCCTGTTCCACAGTCGGGTCAGAGCTACAATTACAACGGGAGCGGAGGTTACAGCAACAGCAGCACCAGCAGCTACAACGGCAACGACATGGTGAAGCTGAGGAAACCTTTGCCCCGGACCGGATCGAGCAGCAAGAGCAGCTCGATAGATAGCATGCTAAGGCGAAATACCGTTGGATCGGCCGGTTTGAACAGTAGTCGATCGAAAAGTAGCCACCAGTCGAATGGTTCATTGCATTCGGATACAAGTAGTTCTGTCTCTCCAGCTCCGTCGCCATCCCCTCGGCCCACGACCTCCCTCAGCCAACAGGGTCTGGGCAAGCGGTGGAGCTCGACTGGGGACTTTAACGCCCAATCTCCACTAGCGGCAAGGTAAGACATCAATTAAACTCCAATTACAATGCATGATTTTTTAGTTTTTAATTTGATTCTACTTATTTTCCCTTTCTTTTTTGTGAAATGTTTTGTGAATGTGTTTTTTTTTCTCTTCGATTTATTTTCATGTTTGTCCCCCCAAATATCTTCCCTTCCTCAACAAAACAAGGTTGTCGACCAAATCATTGCTAAATTTGACCGCCAAACCAACAATTGGACAAATCCTTAAGCATGGGTATGTTTTGTTTTGTGATTTTTCTTTTTTATTTATTTCTATTTTATATTTTATTGTGATTTTTATTTGGGAATGCTTTATATTTAATATCAATAATGTGGTTTTAATTGCGAATTTGTCATTTAATGGTAATTCCGGTTTGAAATTATTAAAAACTAGTCTAGAGCATCAAACCAACGTTTATTTATAGATGCCTTATCTCAATTTATTCCACTGAAATAAACTGTTTCTATTAAGTATTTTACATTTATTTGAATTTATATACATAATAGCCTATAAAATATCTGCCCAGTATGGTTTTTTTGAATAAATGATTAGGTTATTTTTCTATTTTACATTTAAATGATTTCCCCTTAGCGCTTAAAATAAAACTATATACTTTGATACACAAAAAATATTTAAGCCTCGCCATGAAGAAGAAACGGCAAAATTTTTACATGGCACAAAAGTTTTAAATTAAAAATTTGTTAAAACTCAAAATTAAAGAGAGTTGAATAACAAATATTGTAACTGTCGTTATTTTACTGAAGACACATCTTCCGGATTCCATTTCAATTGTATTTTAAGGACGAAACTTCTATTTTAAAATCAATTGACCTTTTAATGCGATATTTTGTTGTAAACAAATGTGCACAAATTGTCAATTCTGTGAATAAGGCTAGTTGGTCACTAAGATTGATTTTGAATCGGTATGAAATTTCCAGTCTCAAACACATTTAAAAATAATGGACGAAAAGATAAAATGTTGCTTTGATTGATTTGTATGATATTTGGCCTTGATTCTTTTTTATGGAGATGCTATAACATTTAAATAATCAATATCCAATTAAATATAAAAGTCTAATAAATTACTTAATTAGAAGATCTTCGGTATTAAAGATAAATTTTGCTTTATTCTTCAAACAATGAGATCAAGAAATGTTTAGATAAATGTAATGAAAAGTAATTGAAAAATTTGTTTTGGAAGACCTATTTGAAATGGTGATATTTGGTTGAATTAAAAATTATCTTCTAATTAAAAAAAGAATAAGTCAAGGTAGAAATGACGAAATCATGTAAATGCTTAAATAATGAATAGAAAAATCGATTGCTTTTTTATTACAAAATTCCTAACAGTTAATTTTCACAAATTGGAAAAAAGGGAAGAAAGATGGATTTTTTTGGCGCGCCAACTTTTTCTCTGTCTGTCTCTTTCTACTGGACAAAATAATTTGTGAATCAAATTAACAGCCAATAATATGGAATCCACAGACTTTCAAACTCTTTGTATTTCATTACAGATCCTTAGTTCGGAGTTTAAATTAAAACCGTGGGCTTTTTGTTGCCGAATTTTCTCATCAAAAGTGGAAAAAAACCGTTATTTTCAAATACTTTTTTGACAGGTGTACACTTAACAATTGCGCAAATTCTTTATTTGGTCGTTTTACCTAGGCCCTCTGTTGGCGAATAGTGTCAATTGGATTTTGAATACAGATGGAGAACAATTCAAAATGAAAACGTTTTTAACGGTTCCCTCTTTCCTTCCATCGCGCTCGCACCGCTAACTATTTAATTTGTTAACAAAACGACCGACAATTGGATAATGATCGATGAATACCGTTGCACCCACATTGGTTATTGAACAATTGGTCATTGCCAAGGCGCTAAAATCGGATTAATTAAATTAATTGATTGTTATTCACTTTGTACAATCGGTTTTAAGACCTAAAATTAAGTGTTGTAGCGAAGAAGTTAGCGTTGTGTGATCGCTGCCGAATAATTATGTAAATTCTCACTTGTTAAATGGCGGGGGTGGACGACGGACACGGCGTTTAATTTTGAATTCTTCTTCACCTAAACAATTCGTCAAGTTTTCCTAATTCGATTTCGTTGGCATACAGTAAATAAACACTTGTGTTTAGAGTCTTTTGATGAATAATCCCAACCAGAATGGCCTTTAAAACTACCAAAATGACGGTATTAATTGTCTTTTCAAATATGATTTATTAGCAACCAGGAGTTTAGAATTTTTAAAAATATAATTTTTGGAAAAAAAATCTGTAGTTGGTTATACCCATTAGCATTGTTTTAGTTTCGATTAAGATTATGAAATCCATCAAATATATTTGTTTCATAACAATAAAAAAAACTGAGACGAAATAACGAAATTTCGTTATAAATTAAATATATCGACCTTCTTTAATAAATTTCTGAATTTTAATACATATTACCTCAAATTAATTCCATCATTGGTGCAATTGTTTTTCCAATTATTTAAAAAGCTTTTTACTAATATTATGTAATAAGTAGTACATGACTTATCGCTTTTGAAGGTTGAATCTCATGTACACGTATCGATTTACTAGTATATTTTAAATTATTGGCTATTAATTTCGCTGTAAAATATTGACCCAAAAATATCCAAAAACGTATGTTAAATTTTGAATATTTTCAACCGTTTAACTCTGCGCAGAGTCTGTCTACTCTTCAATGGCTTTATTTCCATTTTAACCAGATCTAATTTGCAAAAAGAAACTGCCTTATTTTTATGGATATGTTTCAGTTTCACTTTACCCGTTTGTAAGGATTGTATTAGAATGGAACGGAACACATGCTGTTTTCAGTTTCAGAATTAAATATCTGTAAATAATATTATATTATAAATATATTGTAATATTTTGTCTTTTATCAAGCACCTCCTTGTATAACGCCATTGCTCTCCCTGCCTATCACTATTTCTGTGCCTAACTACATTGTTGTTATCGATAAAGTATTTCAATATAATGTTTTCTTTAATTTTTTTTAAAAAGGATTATGATGGGATAGGAAGTGTTTATTAGACTATCCATTCAGCATCACACATTGTGGGCAGTATAGGTCTGTATACAAGCCGCATACATTCAGAAACCACAAGTTTCTTTTACATTTTAAGAGAAATTAAAGAATTTCAATATTTGGTTATAATTTACAATTTTAAGTAAATAATTATTATTAAACTTGTGGTTTGTACGGTAGGGCTGAATTTATGATGTTTAACGGAAAATTAATTTACTTGTATAATGCCAAATTATCGAAGATTCAGTTGTTTAACTTATATTCAATGTAACTGTCCTTATTATTAACATTGAACTTATGCTCTAAAGTGAACAGATCTATCTTCCTATCCCGCCCATAATCCTTTTAAAAAAAGTTTAAAGAAAACCTTATATTGAAATACATTATCGATACTGACAATGTTGTTAGGGACAGAAATAGTGATAGGCAGGGAGAGCTATGGCGTTATACGAAAAGATGCTTGTGTGACTGTCCACGATACCTCTGGTTATACGTTATCGTACATCGTTACAATGATCTTATTCATAGGGATTTTAATATTGATAATAAATTATTAGAGAATCTATTGAAGGGGTTTACCAATATTGTACCAAATGTTCAATAATGAGTATGAAAAATAATTGGTTACATCTTGTCGTGCTAGAGAATTAATAGCTTTAATGTTTTTATATGCTAACACAATTTTTTCAATTTAAATTACCAACACTTTACTACGAAATTATTACTACTCAGTACCATGACATGTCACTGTTGTGGAAAATATACTAAAGTGAGAAATATGTATTTTTCAGATTAGATAATACAATAATTAGTATGACTAACGTAAACAATCTTATTTTCAAACTAGTCTTAATAAAATGTAGTACATTTTAAAAACAGGTTTCGTACTTTTCGTTTGAATAATAAATAAGCTAACATAGTAATAGCTATATAGTAGTTCATTAGCGATGTTTTTAAAACTAAAACATTAAATCTTGGCGTTCCATTTAATTTTGATACAATCCTTAGTTCATAAGTTTGTATCTATCTCATCCGCGCTGTTTCAGTAAAATATTACTGTCGTTATGGCTTGTGTAGTCGTGGGGCCAATAGCGTTTTTTGTTGTATTCTGGACGCTCCGTTGGCTTGAACAGTGCGGGTTAAACCACATTCTAAAAAAATAATAGTAGTGCGAATTTCGTTTACCGAAACACAGCATCAGTAGTTTTGTCGGAAGAAAGACGTTCAATTACTGCAGTAGTGCTAAATTGTGTGCAATTTAATTGTTGAAGAGTTTGTCATTGAGGTATTACATAGTTAACAGCGCTGTAAAACAACAATGGCAAGGTGAATCAGATTTATTTTGATGATTTTTCTCGTGTTTTGTGGAAGTAAATTAAGAGTCATCGAACTTTTTGCCAAAAATTGCCAGTGAAGTTTTCATTTTGGGCAATTTAATTTACCGAAATTAATGGTTTGTTACGAATTGGTTAATGATTGTGGGCTAAAAGTAGGGAAGTGATATTAATATTTGGAAATTACGATGAATCAGATTATATTCTTATCAGTTTCGGATATTTTTTACTATAATTGCAACCCACATTAAAAATGACATTGTATGGTAATTGCGATTTTATCAATTTTGTTATCGATTCCGATTAATAGCACCCATACAACGAGCTACAATGAGGACGAAGGATCGCTGAAGCTGTTCCTACGTGGCCGTCCGATCAACTTTTACGCCCCGTCCGACGTTAGAGACAGTTATGACATTTCCAAAGTGAATCCGGCGCCAAATAAAAAGCTGAAACTGGACTGGGTTTACGGTTATCGGGGCAAAGACTGCCGGCAAAATCTGTACCAGCTGCCGACCGGAGAAATGGTCTATTTCGTGGCAGCGGCAGTTGTTTTGTACAACGTGGATGAGCAGTCTCAGAGGCACTATTTGGGCCATACCGACGACGTGAAGAGTCTCGCGATCCACCCCAATAAGTTACTAGTGGCGACTGGGCAGTGCGCCGGCCACGATCGGAAAGATGCAATGCCCCATGTTCGTGTCTGGAACTCGGTTTCATTGGCGACAATGAGTGTCATTGGAATGGGAGAATTTCAGGTATTGTTGAGAATTGTTTTATTACAAATTACTAGTAAATATGGAATAATTCATAAATTATACAATTGTTCTTGAAACTTAATTTCTTTGTAGTTTATCAAAATAGGGCATCTGGTTTATAATTGATTAAATCTAACTTTTAATCATTTTTGTACTGTTTAACATTAACAGAAATGCATTTTTTTAATGATCAAATTAACAATATTAAATAGAATATGATGGCGATAAAATCGACTTTAATGTTTTTATAATTGGTTTTATAATTACATAGAGAAAGCTTTTCAATTTCAAATGATTTATGTTGCTACCGAGTAAACAGTTTTCATTTTAATGATTATAGGAAAATGTTAATAGGTAGAGAAGTCATTTAAATAACCAGATCTTAATCATTATTTTAATTTTCAAAGTCAATGTCATTGTTTTTAATTTAACTTCTATAATAGGTGATCCTAATCTTTTTTTAATTTTCAATGTCATTTTTTTAAAATTTATACAATCTTAAATTACTTCAGTTATTAAATATAGAAAAAACAAAATCTGGTTTTAGTTTTACAAAATAAGAGTATAATCAATTTTCAATCAGCTGGTTTTATGACTGTTATAAAATATTTTTCTGTATAAAAAAGTTGTTTATAATTGAATTATTAATTGCAAAAATATATTTTTAATAAAATAGAATTTGAATTTTTTATGAACATTAGCAAATTGTTATCAAAATACGGTCGACTCTCGATAATTATAACATTAAATAATTCGTACCTCTCAACACGTATAATTCAAAGTTATCTTGAGTTCCCTACAAAATGATTACCATTGATTTATTCATTGATATTTTGAACAACTTGATAATGCGAAATATTTTAAGAGTCCCTCCAGTTTCCAAATATCGAGAGTCGACTGTATAGTAGAAGCCACTTAATTAAACCACAGATAATTGAAACAGTCGGTTCATAGAAACAAAATACCTAGGACCAATATTATATAAATAATAGGTGTACAACTAAGTTCTCATGTTTTTACAAGAGACGCCGTATAACTTGATTATTATTCCGTCCATCCACATATTCAAATATTCATTGGAAAGGCACTATCATAAGCTTTAGATGTCGTTCTTCTTCTACTACTCAACAACCGTTACCGGTCTAGGCTAACCAAATGATTTTACGTAATCAAATTTATCGAATGCCCTATCTATTCATTTGCCAATCTTTCTCAATTGACTATTGAACACAATGTTTACGAATCATTATGATGTGATTAGCACCATGAACAAATGATTCTATATGTATTGACAGGTTTTTTCCACCGACACAGAACACAAATACAACGAAGAAGACCATCCCTTTCACACTATCATCTGTATACATTCAATGAATAATAGCAAAATAGTAATATTAGAAAGATCCGGTTTATCTCTTCG
>JXOV01006915.1:0-16207 GCA_001014945.1 Clogmia albipunctata
GAAGTTTGCTCCGAAAACTTACTCTGGTTATTTCCTCTGTCAAAGTGGCTTTTATAGCACCACTGCTTTTTCATTATTAAAGTGTGTCCTATGTGTTAACAGGTGAACACACTACTAAGAAAACAACTCCTTTAATGACTTTCCTCAGTATCCATCATTTTTAATAGCAGCCAATTACTGGTAGAAAGATCCGGTTTTTCTCTTTGATTCTATGCACTCCAACACTTTTCAAATCTGTCTAAGTTAAACAAATAGTATTGACGATACTACATAGTTGGTCAATATTTGAGGCCGGGTATACATATTATATTTGTATAATTCCGTATTGAAAAGTAGCCCCTTTTTTACGTAAATTGGTTCTGTAACGGTTTACTATTTATCACGGGGTAATATGTGCGGTAATATTTCAAAATTTTCACGAAAATTAGTAACTACATATTGTTGGCATACTCCAATCTCTACAAATTTATTATTTAAATATTTTAATTTGAAAATCTCGTTATTGGAAATACAACTCTCACTGTAAAAAAAACTTTATCAACTGAAATTTTAAATATTTTGATAGAGTATTTCTATTTCTCTCCAATCAATTCAGATTTATTTATGTGCTGGTTCTCCCTCTAATTTGTTTAGAAAAGCTCCACACGGTGTCTTATTTGTTCCACAATTTGAAGAAACCTCTGTGAACGCTTTTATTAGTAATTATCGATTAGCTGGTAGTTTTTCAGAATTATACAAAATAGTGTTCAATATACATGCGAAATAAATTATTACAGCACTTATTTACCTATTTTACTCGTCTCCAATCGTGATCGCGTAAAGATCGTAATTAAATTGTTGGTCCATTTGTTCAAATAATTGTTTTTTTTATAATATCGAAGAAAAATTAAATCGGCATATAATAGCAGTATTGGTTTCATGTAAAAATACATTTAGTATTCAGGGAATTTCCAGCAAAGAAATCCCTTCCCGGAATTTTTAAAATTGCAGTCGATTGCAAATAAAATACAGATTCCATTGAAATGCAATTTAATCATCTAATTATAGCAATTAATTGGGAATTTCGATTTTTGAATAGGAGCATTTCATCGTTAAACGGTATTTATTTTTATCACCCATCAATTTATTAGTGTCACAAGCTCATAAGAAATTTTTAAGAAAAACACCATTAAATGTAAATTAAATAAAACTGTCTCTCGTTTTTATTATTTGGGTTATAATTTCTTAGTCTGGGGGGTTGGTTGGGGAGGGGGATTTCATTGTCGTAACACCTGAATTCCGCTCAGGTCACTTGCACTGGAACTCTCTGGCGACGGGACAGGCGGAGGTGTCGTGGCTGTCGTCACTTCGACCAGGCTTCCCTGTTGCTGGGAGGCCTCCGCTTTGGAGGAAGCGCCCTTCGGAGGGCGGCCCTTCTGTGAAGACAGTCGCTCGCTAAGCGCCTTCAAAGCGATCTGTTTTCGTCGTTCAACGTCCTGAAAAGGAGACAATTGGATTAAGAAATGTTGAAGTAGTTCTTAGATATAAGTTTTCTTAATGGAATTGAATCATATGTTAATTTTTCAAAGCATCTCTATCTCTTCTATCTTTAAGCGCATTATGATGGGACAGGATAAAAGTGTTTATTAGACTATCCTTTCGGCATCGCCCACTAGGGCAGTATAGATCTGGACACAGTTTAGGAGAGGTTGAATGTTAGTTAGTATGAATTTCAAGCTAATTTCGGACTATTCTAAGGTTGTGAGGGTGTTTCGCTTTGTACTGAGAGCCCTTATCTTCCTTGTAATAGAAAATAGATTATACGCATACTGTGGTGTATGAATCACCGCCAATACTAACACTAATTATAAGCAACAACAACTATTTATAAGACTAACAAAAGATTCCGTAAGAAAGGAGACGCAGGACTGATGGGTCGTCGTAATAAATTAGGTTTAACGGTAAAGCTGTCTACCGTGTAGTCACTTGAATGGTAAGTGATTAGTGATCAGAAGGCTGGGCCACCTCCAACGAACAACAACACACCTGCGTAGGTATTGACGTCATAATGCAATTCAGTTTAATAATAACTAGTTACAATTTGTGATTTTACTGGTAAACAGATAAAGTAGGTTAGGATAAGTTCAATTAGACCCGCCATTTAACGCTGTACACTATGGCAGTGTAGGTCTAGTCACTTTAGAAAACTGTTCAACTAGTTTTTTCTTTCATGTTCAAGTAAGAACATGGTAAAAAATTATCCGAAAATTGTATAAAAAGAACTAAACAATAAATTGTATTAATCAACCAAGAAAATTTAAGCAAAAGAGAGATAAGTTATGTTCTTTTTAAAAACGGAAGATTTAAATTTTCTTTTAAATGATTTTCTAATATTTTTCTTGTGATTTCCTTCAATAAAAGCATAAAGTTTTGTCCAGATTGAAAAGTGTTTTTTTTTTATAATAAGTAAGGATTTTTTTAAAATATTTGTGATGATTTATTTCAAAATGTATAAAATCTTGTATAAGATATGGTCGATAAGTATTATTAAAGACTGGGGCCTTCTTTAAAACACTAGTATTCAATAATCCCTTATCAAACTAGTCTTATTTCTTCATTTCAATTAAATTGCTGCGATTTCTACGAGTACCGATTTCTTTTCTCAAAAGACCTATTTTATTATGGGCTGGAACATTTGTTTGCTTTAATTTAATTAATACTAGATTTAATTTTAAAGAAATATTAGGCAATAACTATAACTTACTTACATTACAGTTACGCAGATTTATCACCGATTTCTGCATAATGTGCCCAAAATCGAACGACATTAACCAATTTATGTACAGAGCGGTGTTTGTGAACAGTAAAAATTAAAATTTTGAATTCAGACCACGCTAATCAATTTGCAACATATTCACGGTCGCATGACAATGCCTCGATCATTATATTGTGCAAATTAACGGCAACAATGGTGAAAAAAATTGACTTTGAGACAATTTCGTTGGATAGTTTATGACATTTTTTTTCACTAGTGAAAAAAAAATTCAAAAATTTCATTGAGTGCCATAAAGAGCAAAAAACAAATTAATTAAAAATCGTTGTTAAATTTAGAAAAAATAGATTTTTTCCTGAACAGACTCACCAAGTGAAAGTCGCTTAGACTATTATCGACAACAGGCCTCAACGGCAGCTCCGAATACGGACGGGGTTTCCTTAAACGAGTTTTAATTCCTATTATGTACAGTATATTTACAAATATTTGTACAAATGGCTGCAGAACTGTGGGGAAGAATCTGGAATAAAAAAGATAATAAAACAATCATTAAAATATATTCATTTTAATAAAAATATAATTCAATTCTAAACGAAATTTCTATTAATTTTGGATGGGGTTTCCCAGTTTCAATTGAACCAATCAAACGCGAATCATTTAAATTGGCATTAGAAAAAGTTGATTACTGTTGCCGAATAGCAATTACCGGACTGGAACGCCATTGGAAATAGTTTTTTTTGCAATACGGTTATGACAAAATCTATTACAGAATCAATTTCGAAACTCCATGTAAAAGAGTTGTATTCAATATCTATTTCTCTTATTTATTCTACACGATAAGCTGAGTTATACTGATTAGATGAACTCTAATCTTATCCTAGACACGTGTATCATTATTCGTCAAATATTTGATGGCAACAACTTGTTGATTAATTCCATAATTATTTTATATTCAATATTGCGAAATTCTTTTTTTTGATTTTTATCTACAGTTTTCATTGGTAAATAGGGCACAGAACCCACTTAAGGGTTATAGCCTTTATTCATATATTAATATATGTGGTGGACAACCACACTCCTTCTCGTGTATCGTCCTAACTCTCCCTGTCTATCTTAATTACTGGCCCTTACTAACTTATTGCTATCGATACAGTTGATTCCTTTAAAATATCTTTGAGAAAGATTGAGATGGAATAGGATAATAGTTATTTGTGCTACAAGGGTGTAAAGTCAACTGTTTTTAACGAGTGAGAAACATTCGAGCCGAAGACACTGAAACACTCGTTTCATAGTTTCCGAGTTAAAAACAGTACTTTACCCCCGAGCAGGACATAACGTGTTTTGCACTCCACTCATTAGCAGTGAAATTTTTACAATTTCACATAAAATTTCATTATTTAGGAAAATTAAAAAATTGATGTTTCACAAATGTTTCAAGTGAAATCTGTACTTGTAAAGTTACCATTAACGGTTGGAATTCCTCTTAACTATTTGGTCACAAGGCAAATGCCTATTTAATTGTGACATGGAACATTTGTTTGCTTTAATTTATGTTAAATAAATTTCCATTTAAAGCAATATAAGCAATTACTATAATTAACTTGCATTAGAATTAAGCAGATTTATCTCTGATATTTGCTTAATGTGACCAAAATCGAACAAAAATAACCAAATCATATGCAGATGGCTGTTGAAACGGTAAATTTTAAAATTTTAAAACAGGAAACATCAATTAATTTGAAATATAGGCACGGTCCTATGGCATAGTCGAGAACAATATTCTGTGTAGTTTAAGGGCAACAATGGCGACCAAATTTAGACTTTGAGACAAATTTGTTGCATAGTTTATGACAAATTTTTTTCACTAGTGAAAAAAAAATTTAAAATTTTCACTGAGTGCCATAAAGTGAAACATGACAACACTCAAATGGATATCGAAAAGCGTGGTTTCGATACGAGAGTGCAAAAAAATCATTATTGGACCATTCAGCGAGAAATAGTAGAAAATTACAAAAACATAAACCAATTAATTTCTTTTATATTTCTTCTGTCAAACACTTTTTAATTGCACAAATTTCTTTATTATTAAAATGTGATCTTTATGAACGTTTTTTATCCAATTGGTATAATATACGAGTGTATAGAAATCAGTTCTGTACAGAATTCTTAACTAAACTCTTTGAATCAGTTGATTTTGCAAAATAACTTGTGTTATTTAAAAAATCACAAAATCTTGTATAAATCATGGTCGATAAACATGATCAAAATCACGACCATTCTTTAAAATAATCTTAAAAATAGTAATACCTTTTATTAAATTCGTAATCAACTATATGAAATAAATCTAAAAATTGTAAAATTTCTTATAAAATCTTATTCAACAAATTAGATTAATACTTGTTATAAAAAGGGAAACAATCATTAACAGTTTTTATATTAGTTCATAATTCAACAAATAGGCAAAGCTGTGAAATGGATATTATATTCTACGCATTATAGAGATCAGGATCAAATATAAATACCCGTATTCTCCTAATGGAAACTTGAAACATTAATAATAAAAAATAAAAAATGTTTTTAATAAAAAGTTATTAAAGAATAACGAAAAAGGCTGAAAACCTACCAACACTAAGACAATTTGGTTAAAACTGTCGGTCTGTTTTGATTGTGACAATCATTAAGAACTTAAATTTAATGTTTACTTTTTAATAATTGAATAATTTTGATTAATTTAATTATAAATTAACTACATCACATCTGAGTCTCTTAGAATCCGTAACAGACAATTGCCTTAAAATGATGATTCTTTTTAAGAAACTCATAATTATTTTTCAAAATGATAAATATAATAATTTTAATGTAATTCACTATTTAAAACAGAATTCTATTGTTTTTTCTTAATTCTTATTATCATTCAATTTTAAACTAGTTTATGTTAAAACCTTTATAATTTTGAATCTTCTAAATAGCTATTCAATAACTCTTTACTTTTCTATTTCCAAATAAAAATATATTATTTTCTAATTAAAATAATACAATTCCGTTTAAAACAAAACCAATTTAGAACAAGTCTTAACATAAAACCTCCAGTTGTGAATCTTCTAAACACTGCTATTAATTCCTTAAAACTTGGGTAAAAAATTAATAAATTCTATATATTTTTATTGAAGAAATGAAATATATTATTATCTAATAAAATAATAAATATCATAAGATTTACCTAATATTTAAGACAAATATTATATAATAAACTTATTCCAAAAGAGAGGTGCTTACTTTTCGAATTTGAACGAATCCGAGGGATCCCCTCTTCTGCCATTGCTGTGGTGTTGAAAGAACCTGAGATAGACCCAGGAGACGATCATGCCGGAGCCGAACATGAGCGGATAGGTTCCTTCTAGGAGTCTGGCGATGAAGAGGATTGTGGAGAGGAAAAGAACAGCCATGGGGATATTTCTATTGGTCAATTTGCCCAGTTTCGTGTTAACAATCGGATGGTCGGGCATAATCTGGCACACGGCCACACTGACACTGGCCACGTACCCACTCAACCCATAGATCCGGACGTCGAACAAATGGTCCGAGTTTTTCGTGCACAAATACAGAAAAAAGTACGTAATCACTGTGAGAATAACAGTGCCCAGGTTGCACACGAGGAGGAATGAAATCATCTCCACCTGCCCCCATAGTGGCTCTATCAGCTTCCCGCACAGCCCCAAAGTAATAATGTCGACGAAAACCTCCCAAAAGTGGAGCTCAAACAGGAAGAATGTCAACAAAGTCCAGATGTTGAACGACGGGGGCAGCAAGTAGCCCGGTGTCACAGCCAGGAGGTCCACCGTGGGCTCCAGGAACGTGCACAAATACCCGACAACGGTGCAAATGCAAATCACTTTAACAAAATTCGAAACCAAAAACAACGGCGACGACTGCTGCTGCATAAACTGGATATTCCGCACAACCACCTGATTCATGGTCGGTTCGTTACGTCTACCAAGGGCTTCTTCAACACTTTTTCACCACTCTTACATCGGAACCGCCAATTAATTAGCAAATTTTCTATATAAACACAAATTTCTTTTCAACTCAGCTTTGTTGACAGTTTTTAAACGTCACAACAAATTACAGGGTGCACAGCAAAAATGTTCAATAATAATTTTTTTATTAGAGAAAAATTTTAATGATTATTTTTATTATATCCTAATCAACAAATAAATATATCTAACATTTTATATACGGAAAAATAAAAAAAATCATAATTAATAATTTTTATTGATTTCTATTGACAAGGGGGATATGTGGATATGGATTTAAATGAAAATCCAAGAAAATACTATTTTTACTTGCGCCAAAAAAGGTAGACATTAAAATGCAATGGAAAATGGTACTACACATATGATTTGATTAATACTGAGGACTGTATAAGAATATATAAGCTGTCAATAGAAAAATTAAAAATTTTGAAATCTTTATGATTCATTCATCAATATAGTCTCCTTTTTTCTGCCTCTGTGTCCTAGCGGTTAGTACCCTGCACATCCTCCTCGAGGTCGTGGGGTCAAATCCCGGGCGGATATTTTCTAGCGCGAAAAAGTTTCCATTTGTGTATATCAATAACATTGCGAAATAATATTCATAGCGAAATATAAATTAGTGATGGCGCAAACAAATAAATAAAATGGGCGGATTGACTTGATCCATTTACAACCGGTCTAGGTGCTATTAACTGACTACTAATACACTGAAAAAACAAAACAGTCGTGTACAGTCTGACACCCGTTGGTTGAGGTTGAGACTACCCGTAGTTCCGTCGTGAATGTCGTGGGAATAATTATTATTATTATTTTTCTTAACATATTATGTTAATTAACGAAGTTCAAACTTTTAACACGTTGAAAAAATGCATTTTCTAAAGGTCTGCAAAATCGGTTCGAATTGGGTCACATTTCAGATCAGAATTTTTAAGTTTGAAAGCAGAAAGAGTTATACTAAGTTAATCTCAGATCTGCTATTACTCTTTATACTACATAAGACCTGTTTTCGGAGCACTTGGATATGACCCAATAAAACATTCCTGGAATCACTAAAAAATAATAGATGACTTTTAACGATAGCCATCAATTTACAAAAGTCCTCATAAGCAGTATGTAAGGTTTCATTGATTTCGCTCCGTGATATTCTTTCAAAATTGAAAATCATATCACCAAACGATATTGCTCCTTTTCAATTTTTCAAAACGCTCCTTTTCATAGTTGAATAAAACAAATTTACCTGCCCAACTTCGCTAAAAATTTTATAAGAAGGTTTGCAATATCAGAGATTATTTATTGAAAATACTCCTTGTGTCTTTTTATACACTAACATTTGATATAAACATTTTTTTCATTTAAATTTTCATGATGCGATAACATCTAAATTAAAGCTTTTATAAAATAAATTAAATTAATATTATTTATTATTACTTATTAAAGAGTGCATATTAACAACCCATATTGCTGATAAAAAAAAACAAAATAAATTTTAATAATGAAGAATTTTGCGATAAAATAATTAAAACAGAATTTTCTTAAAAATTTTTTTTTTAAAATAAAAGCGAGTTGGACTGATTTCAACTCAGTTGAAAATATCAGATAAACTCAGTATTTATTATGATCGCTAAACAGATTATAAAATAATTCCGATATTTAGAACTCATTGGCATTGGTTGTAAAAACAAAGCACTCAATAAAAACAAAAATTTGACACGAATTTTACATTTAATGGTTGTATGAATTAATTTTTTCTCTTTTCCACGCAAGTAACCCCTTATTTTTTCAATTAAAAAAATAGCTTTTTAAAGACATAATTTTAAAAAACATTGAAACATCGACCGATTAAAATTAAATAAAACTTTATTACAAAACATTATTAATACTTTGAGTAAACAATGTAAGACAATAGTAAATAAATATCTCTGTTAAAAATACATTTATGGCAAATATATTTGTGAATTTGGTAGTTAGGCACTTGAAATTGTTAACAACAAATTAGATCCTTGGCTTATTAGGAGGCACCTATTCGATTATATCTTTTAAACAGAACCATTTTAACATTTGTTTAAGTTCTCATCCTGGATGCTTTCTTGCTTTTGTCGGCTTTGGGTGGGATTGGACCTCCGCTCCGTCCAGACGGGGAAGTATGTCGTTTGTATAAACTGAAATATAAAAGAAAAATTACCAAATATTCATTTTAAATAAAATATTACAAACATTTTATAGGCTTCACTTTTGATATACTCCAAAACGTGAGTAATACCCAGTAGATATTGTTCCATGATCGCAGAAACCCATGGATTTTCCTCCATTTTGACAACTGATTTGCTTCCCTGTAAATCGCATTTGGCAATATCTGGAGGGATCAGAGTTAAACGGTTGTTCTGAATGTGCAGTTCTCTAAGTCGAGTCAATTCCCCAATTTCAGCAGGAAGATCCAGTAAATCGTTATCACGAAGACCCAACTAAAATTACAATGAAAATAAAATTTTAATCAAAGTGAGCCTAGAACAAAAGTTAAATGTCATACAATTTGCAAATTTTTCAAGTTTCCAATTCCCTCGGGGAGTAATTCAAAGTCGTTATCGCCCAAATACAGTGCTCTTAGTGTTTCCATCATGAAAAAGTTACCGGGTAGTTCGTTCAAGTTGTTGTAGGACAAGTCCAAGACCTCCAAAACGGGAAAAGCTCCAAATCCCCTGGGAAGGGAATTAAGGCGATTAATGGATACATTGAGTATACGAAGCTTTGGCATTGAAGACAAGGAGACGGGCAATTCCTGAAGACAGTTATTGGAAACGTTCAAAATCTCCAAATTGGCCAGATTCGCCAAGCCAGGAGGAATTTCGTTGATTCGATTGTGACTCAAAGTCAATCTGGTGATAAACATCATGTTTACTGAAATAGAAAGGCATTTTTAATGTTATTTCAGTAAATCATAGAGGATTTCGGTTAAAAAATGACTATTTTGCAAACATTTGACAGGAGCAAAACAAATGTCGTCATCGAGAAACTAAAAATAAAACTGGTTTTCTTCCAAATTTGGGCAAAACCACTTTAGCATGGTGAAAATTTTATGCTCACAGATGCTGGGCTCGACGAAAGTCATGTTTTGCTCCACCAAATCGATTTCCCGGTTCTGCACATCCCTCGCTTCTGCCAGAATCTTCTTCACTTTCGACATTTTGTTCGCGCCTCCCAAACAAGATACTGGAGCGGAATTCATTTTGTCACTCGGAACGTCACACAACTGTCACTGGAACTGACACTTATGTTTATGAATATGGCCGCCAAGATTTAAATTCAACGAACTTTTTCTAATAAGACGAGACTGAAATTAGAGTTATTTTATCAACAAATACTAATTTATGTTTTTGATTGATATTATATTTATAAAATAGTCATGTTCTTGTTAACAAAGAGTTAATCCGTTTTAATAATATGCACGTTTCATCCTTTTACGACTTCGATTAAATTTATTTAATATCTCAGAGTGTATCAATCTGATCTTAATTTTTATTGGCACAAAGAAAGGTCTTATCATTGGTCAACGTCTGGATAAATAAACAAAAGTCTAGTTTTATTACAAATAATTAAAAACAAAGCATGCGAATTTGTCCCATCCAGAAATATCGATTCATTCTTTTACGATAGGTTGCTTATTTTCTCCCAATGCGCCAACAAGAGAGAGTTTTTGTTGATTATTTTAGACTGAAATAGTTGGTAATCTATTGTTCAATATATACGGCGCGAAAAACAGGGTCGTTTCGTCTTAGTAGGCAGCCAGGAATTATCACTGGAAGTCTAAAAACCCATATTTCGAATTATGAGAAAATAGTATAAAAATTTTTTAATTAATAATAATAATGATAGCTATAGAAAACTGTGCTCAGTTTGCATTGTGGATAATAATATTTTCTTATATAGTGAGTTTTTAGGCTATTACGAGGCATAGCTTATAAACGGCTCGACGTATTTAACTCAAACCATACTATTTTGAAGATCATTAAATTCTTCACAAATCGTCCATACATAGTTTTAAAATTGAACTTTGCAAAATATTTATTTTTTTAGCACAAATCCTCTATGATTTAACGTAATAACATTGGAAATAGCTTTCTATGTCAGTAAACATGATGTTTATCAACAGTGTAGTATCGGTAACGTCTATTATTTGATTATCTGATTGACAGATTATTATTATATTATTATATTTCCGGAACTATTAAGATTTCAGATCGATGTGATCGACAAAATCAGAAACTGGAAAAGTAATGTTCTCCAGGGAAATTTCTTCACCGTAAGTATGTTGTGTACTTGAAACTTACTTTGAAACAGTTTTGATTATTACCTTAAAGTTTACTTAAGGACTAACCATTTTATAATTAATTTAAAATTATCACAAAAGGCCATTTTTCAAATTCGTCTTATTTGCTCAATTTTCGAAGAAATATATTTAAATATTTTTCGTTCAAGTAATGTAAATAAATAATAAAATTTCAATTTTATATTTATAAAATTAATAATTTCTAATTGAATATTTCAAACAGTTCTTTATCAATCGTCATTAGAAGAAGTTGAAGTCATTTATCCTAATTGAAATTTGTAATTACAGTTTTCACAAAATTTTCAGCTTAATTTAAAAATAAAAAAATTCTATTTTTTTATATAAACATAAGATTCCATTAAAAATATGTAACGTGAAAATGTATTTAATTACACTACTGCAGTGCTTAAAATATATCCACATTTTTAAGAAGCTGTTCTAGATTTAAATAATATTCTTAAAATCGAAGAAAACAATTTAATTGCATTTCTTATTTTATTTTAATGGTTCAATTTCCATTTCGACACCTGTATTTCTTTTCAAATTCGAAAAGAGGCAACTGGTTTATTTCAAGGAATTATTTTGACACCAGTGCATTTTAATTAAACAGTTTTGACTGTTTATCAAATATCGAATCCAAATTATTTTACCCAATGGACGAGCGCCTCACAAAACTGTTGATTTTAATAACTGGAAGCTACAAATTGTGTCGTTCATATCGAAGTCGACTTAATTTATATTGAAAGTTATTTAAATAATTAAAAATTGCAGAAGTTTTAAAATAATTTGCCGATTTGTGATGTGGATTACAAAAATTTTAATTTGTAAAATTTCAAATGTTTGTTATTTTGTAAATTTTTTTTAAGAATGTATTTCTGTCTAATAAAGCACTTGTTAATATAAAATAATATATTTTTGGAAAAGTTCCTTAAGAAAATTCTTTACAAAATTTGGTTTTATATTCGTCGAAAAGTGTTTCTATCTTGTGCCATCGGGAAGTACAGTTCGTTGCGGTGAACGCAGCAACAATTCCCGCGTTAGAATTTTTTGTTGTTGTTTTGGTCTCGTCGCGCGCGCGGAGACGTTGAACTTGCTTAGATGATATTTTAGTTAGAGGACCCTGAAGTAACAAATATTATATTAGATGATAGTGCTTGTCTAGTAGCAGGAGATTTATTGGTTGATGGGGATGATGGAATGAACCAAGAAAATAATAAAACTGCGAGTGGATTAATTCAATTATCAAGAGTGGCGGTGTATCGTCGATAACAGTAGGCCATATAACGCAATGCCTGCTTTGGTGAATAATTTAGAGAGAGGCTGGTTGTTCATTCTTTTTACCTGAGAAGAAGTGCTGGTGATTTCTTCTGTGGTCTTGTGTCATTCCGATTCCCTTTTATATTGGTTTCTATACTCTGCTCAGCTCGTACAAGAGCCAGTCAGTCAGTGAAGCTGATTTAAATAGTATTATAAGAAACCAGTGAATAGTGTCTGTGTATTGAGTGTTTAAAAACAAAAAGTGATTTATTGTGTATCATATTAAATAATAGAAAATAAAATAGTTTAAAAAATAGTGAATTAGCAAAAGTGTGTGTAGTAGAAAATTGAATTGCAAAATAGAAAAGTGTAACAATATTGTAATTGAAATGTCCATTAATGAAATAATGGAAAAAGTCTGTGTTTTTGTTTTGCCTCTAAAGAAGAAAATCGGTTGTTGCTGAGTTTGTGGTGGAGAAATTCACAACTGTGTTGTGTGCTGTGTTTGAAATTGGATTAAGTGAACCGCGCCGATAATTGATTCATAAATGCGGTTTCCGCGAAAACCATAAATCGCGCTTTTCCACCAATTTAATCAACCGGTGAGTCGTTTTTTGAGCAATTTAAAGCAAATTTTAGAGTGTTTAAATTTTGGTAGTTGTCATAATTAGGAAATTTGTTTTTAATCTATGGTTACTTTGTGATTATGTGAGAGAATCTGAGAACAAAAGTTACTTGACCGAGAATCGTCGTGGCTTACTGAGTGCTGGTTTACTGTAATCGGACTCTTTTTGGTTAAATTCCCATTAACACTTTAACGTTTGTTGTAATTTCGTATGTACGACGGAAAGTCCACATTATAATTGTAACCAGATCCGAGTGGTTTGGCGCCCTACAATGAGACAGACACCACGGGGATATCTAGAAAATTCTAGCCTCGTCGATCACCTCAACTCAACTCAGCTTTGCTCAGTTCCACAAATCAGCTGATCACAGCAGAAAGTTTGCACTGCACCAGAGGCCAGACATCGTTTTCGTATTCAGTTTTTTATTCTCCTTTTTACCGCACCGCCGTCAAAGTAATCGCGGCCAATGCTTGCATGTCCAAGTGTAATAAAAAAGAGCATAAAACCATATGGTCGTTTGCCGCGCGGCGCTATTGTCAAGGAATAGAAGACCAGTGTTTGATATGGTTGTTATTACGATATTATTACGCTAATTCATTTATCGGAAGTCAAAGATAATTTGGCTAAATATTTAATGTTTTGATTTACATATCAGTCATGGTTTAGTATCTGTGTCTGACACCAAGATATGTACTTTAGAGTTATTTTATAGGCTCAACAAATTTAAGTGTATAGTTTAGTTCATCTATCTAGATTATCTTTTTAATATTAACTAAAATAAAAGCTAAAAATAATATAATATTCAATTTTTTTTTCAATTATTTTTTTTGCATCACCCTATATCGAAAAGGTAAACTTTTGGCATTGATTTGAGTTTTGTAATGTGTCATTTTTTTCACTAGTGAAAAAAATCAAAGCTACAAACAAAATTGGTTTGATGACAAAATTTAGGAACAGTTTATTTCACATATTGACACTTTTGTAGATTCAGGCCATTTGTCAAATATTTTTATAATTAGTTTTAGTGTATTTTGAAGAAGATTTAAAAAAATGTGTCCTGCTGCTAGAGTTTTAAAATTCGGTTTTTCAATTCGGAAACAAATAAAACTCGCCTTGAACTCGATTTTGTACTATTGTTTCTTTGTTAGAAACAGTTAACTTTTCTCTTTGTGGCACAAATAACTAAGTATTTTATTATTTCTCTTGAAAACATGAAAATAATTAATATTATAATAGTATTGAGATCATTAGATCTCTATGTAGCTAACCGAATTTGTGATAATCATTTGGGTGATGAATTTAAGTTTATTGCTTTAAGAAAAGATTTAATTATTACAAATTAACATTTCTAGACATCATATGACTTATGACTTTGATCTTCTACATAGCTAAACAAATTTGTGATAAGAACAGAACGATGAATAAAAGTTTACTTCTCTCAAAATCATTTCATTGAACAGATGTTTTATAGAAAAGACGGATATTGCGAATTTAGTTTCTGATATGGCCAATTTTGAACTCATCAACAATAATTATTTGATAACTTAGCGCCTGGCGTTTGATGTGTTGTATAATCATGAAGTAGGTAATGAAAATGAAATACCCAAGTATTGTTATTGATATTAAAATAATGGAATTGAATCGACAATTTAAATAGTTTAAGTATAACTGAAAAATACAAAGAATCTTTCTTTTTTTTAGTCCAAAATTTGGTTCATTCTTATTAATATTGACTTTTGTGGTTATCTAAAACCAGATAACTTTTGTCTTATTTTCTCGACTTTTCAAGACTAAATTTTTTTAAGCATTCCAATTCAAAATCAATCTTAGTAACCAACTTGTTTCATTCACAGAATTGATAATTTGGACACATTTGTTTACAACAAAATGTTGTCTTAAAAGGTCATTTAATTTTCAAATTGAAATATTGTCCTTTTAAATACAATTGAAACAGGATGCTGAAGATGTGTCTTCAATAAAATGATTGCAGTTATCAGTTTTTCTAGAGGATCTTCTTTAAATTTGAGTTTTAACAAAATTTTAGATTAAAACTATTGATTTGTGTAATAGTATTTGGCCGTGCAAAAATATAATTCCCTTGTTTTTTGCTTCCGGGTGACGACTTAATATATTTACAATCTTCACTGTGTTTTAATTGTAAGCGTATGGCCGTTAAATGAACATAATTTTATTAATTTATATAGTTCTAAACAATATCAATGGACTGAGAACTTTAACATCTTTCCCAGGCATATCTACGTTTATTTCGTTTGTTGTGGATATTCTTTAAACAATCTTTCTTGGCTTTGTTTAAAATTGAATTTAATATCTCTAGTAGATGATTTCCGCTTGTAAATTGTTAGGTGATTTTTAATTGTAGTAGTAAAATGTGGTAATTCATTGGGGGTAATGAAAACAATTGAAGTTGTGCCAAATTTAAAAAGAAAAAATTGAAGTGAGTTTAATATACTAATGGAATTGATTATAGCTATATATTTTTAATATTAAAAGTTGTACTTCAATGATTTAGTGTTGAAGGCGAACTTGTTTTAAATTTTAATTTTAAAAGTCATGTTTCGAAAGTACTTTTTAGTTTCACAAAAAATTAAAGTGACTAATTCAACAGGTGCGAAATAATTAAAGGAAATTAATTGTATTGTATAATTGGACCAAACAACCCATTAATTAGTTGTAGCCCTTACTTATATACAGTGCCGCTCACGTAAATAGAAACACTCAAATTTGAATTTTTGATAGCTAATAACTTTAGTATTTTTCAGAATATTTTAAAGAAATTTGATATGTACTTACAATGGTTTATTGGCTACTAATTTATGCAAATAAAATTGGACTGAGTCAATTACAGGTAGTTTTATAGAGGAAAATCTGTAACGAGAGCGGCAAAAACAACGATTTTGGTCGCTCACGTAAATAGAAACACCTGCAATTAAAACAGGTTCCGAGTTATAGAACCGGATTTTTTTTGCTAAATGGGTGCAATTCGATGAAATTAACTTAGTTTATTAGTTTGACAATAAACGTTTGCAATAATGGGTAGAAAAAATTGCCTTAATCAGGAAGAAAAAACCAAAATAACTGCTTATAGGGATTGCGGGTTAAGTTATCGCCAAATAGCCACAAAAATTAGTAGACGTCATAGTGTTGTTCGCAATTTAATTATGGAAGGTGAAAATTATGGCAAAAATTGGAAACA
>JXOV01006923.1:0-10322 GCA_001014945.1 Clogmia albipunctata
TTTTGACCTTAATTCACAGTGTATATATATGGTAAAATATAAATTCAGTCTTTGAAACTATTAATATATATTTATATTCAGCTAATTTCTTCTAAATAGTATATCTCAATTCATATATTTTGAATAAAAACCAAATTTTGGTGGGAAACTCCCAAAAAACATGATTTTTTTATAATAAATACTATTTCTAGTTTTGGGTAATATATGAAATGGTTTATAAGAAATTTATAAATTTGATATTCTAGACTTTTTTCCACTTAATTAATGTTTTATATGGCTTTGATTGGATCCACTCCAAATAATATTATTTAAAATATAGTTTGAGAAATGTTTGTAAAAGCTACTACGTGTTTTTACATTGTATATGAACTATTTATCAATATATAGGCCAAATCAAGACATTTTCAAACAAAATCATAAAAAAATGCTCATTAGTAGATAATTGGTCCAAATAATTTTGGAAGGAATTTTGACTTTAAAAAAAATTTGTCGCACTTTTTCGCACGATTTTTAACTGATCTATAAAATGCATTTATTCGACTATTTATAAATATATTTAACTATATATAACTCGATCTTACTCGATCGAACTCACTTTTAAAAATCAAGTTGAATTTTTTTAGAGTAATTTTTCCCGCTTTTTTTCATTCTTAAAAAATTTGTCAAAAGTATTCCTATTAAAAGTATCGTTGTACATATAAGTTAAACACAATATTATGTATCTCAGATATACTGATAAAGAATTCACAAATATTTCAGTTTACAAAAAGGCCTCACTTAGAACTGCACTCAAAAAGGCTCAAAATACGACTAACATATTTTCTGATTTTTAAGCACTTGCCCAACGACAATGCAGTACAACCCATGTAAAAATTTGCCATTATCATAAAGCCCAGTTGAAAATTACATTTGGACTTTTGATCGGTTTTGGAGTCAAAACTGATCATTATGCAAGGGAACATGATAAACAAGAAGATACAAGTGTGCCAACATCTGAAAACAGCGGACATGTTAGCAGATTATGACAAAGAGCTTGGATGCGGTTTAATTCCAGAAGCATTTGAGAACCTTGAAATTTGGCTAGTTTCTGGTGTGAACATCGCAAATGGTTGGAATTATGGGGGCATGTTGGAAGATACAATTTAAACATTTTAAATATTAACAGTTGCTTTTTTTAATTGTATAACGTACTTTTCTCAATCAGACTTGCTGTACAAAACTACGTTTTAAAAATCAAAAAATTTTTTATATTCAAAACCCTCTCACTTCTCAACGTTTAACTAATTCATTGTATTTAGTTTTTATGCTTCTGAATTGAGAAAGAGGAAAATCGAATCACAATCCATTATATACAAATTGTTCAGCTTCGTCATAGGCTTTTGCTACGCAGCAGTTAAATGACGTTCAATTTGGTCAACCGATAATTATTCAATAATGCAACCTTCAACTACTCCTAAATATGTTAATTAAATAAATAAATTTTCGCAGATGTAGCATCCCGAGGTTGTACTCCATTAAAATTAAACGCACATAATCTTTGGTGGACTGGACCTGACTGGCTCATAAAATCATCCTCAGACTGGCCTTCAAAGAAAATTCATAACCATACAACTGAATTGGAGAAGAAGAAGAAGATGAATACAATTTCTGTAGTGACGACATCCGGAGATAATTATCTCGAAAAGTTCTCCAAATTCAATCGACTTCAAAAAGTTACCACTTGAATTCTACGTTTTAAAAACAATTGCCAGAAATTATCTTCTTTAACAAGTGGCTTTTTATCAGCATCGGAATGGCAGAATGCCACTAGAGTAATTTTAAAAATGACCCAAACCGAAAAATTTATAGAGGAAATTAAAGCGTTGGAACAGAAAAAACTACTACACAGATCCAGTTCGATCATCGCACTCAATCCCTTTCTTTCTGATGATATATTACTAAAAGTAGGAGGACGACTTCACAACTCCAAGCTTGAGTATGGGACAAAACATCCTATAATTCTTCCAAAACAACATCAAATCACTGAATTGATAATCAGAGAAGTCCATATGCAGACTCTACATGGAGGAGCACAGCTCGTGCTAAATCAACTAAGAACAAAATACAGGATTATCAATGGAAAACCGATGGTACAATCAATAATTCGAAAATGTACCCTCTTTTTGCTTTAATCACACTCAAGGCCAAACAGAGCTGTTCTATTACAGATTTAGTTGACGTCCTGCTTTACTGCTAATAGACAACCAAACACAAATGTTTTATACAACTTTTAATACGTTTACTTTTTTGTAAAGTGACAGTAAAATAATATAATTAGTTATTAAGATATCTCTATTATTCTGTGAAGTTAGTCTTTCGAGTTTGGGCAACGGAAAGAACTAAATCTCATACATAAAATTCTGAATTTTGGTCCATTAATAAAAAAAAAGAATATTATAATCAAATACTAAATTTGTCTCAATGTCAAAATTCTGGCGTCATTTTGATCGATAAACTTAAGGTCTTTTAATCCTTGTCATTATAATGTTGATATAAAGGTTAATTATCGTTTATATAGAGCCAGGATGTAACATGTTTTTTAATTAGTGTTTTAAAATAGTGTTTTTTTAAGAATTTGCAAAAACACATGTCTTGTTCGTCTAGCAGTTCGTAATTCACAAACGTTAAAAAATGGCTTAATTTACACGTTTGGAGCACAAATGTTAACCGTTCAATGAATTAAAATCACATAATTTTTTCTTAATTATAATTTATTTATTCGCAACAGATTAGTAAATCAAGATTTTGTCGTCTTGATATAAAAATGCATAAATATTATAAACTATAGACAATGTAATTTACATTAACACATACTTTTTAAACTGAATTTGTAATAAATATATAAAAAGTCATTGTACATAAAAAATGATCTTAAGTTTAGTATATTTTGAAATGTCCTTACGTTGACATAATTAGTAGTAGAGTTCACTGGATTTCTTAGAACTTAATCACAATTTTACACAAAGAAAATAGTTTACAATAACTGCACTATTTTGCAAAAAGAACTCTGAATGGGTTTTTATTAAACTGAATATTTAAACATTCACAACTAATTAATTTAGTTTTGTCAATTTTAGTCTGACCGAACTTTTGCTTTCGATATCACTTTAGGGAATGCCTCACTTTTATTTTTGTACGATAGAGTGATGGCCTCAGTAGGTTAAAATATTATCTTTAACGAATATTTTTACCACTTTATCGAGCCATTTCGTGGAATTGATGAATTTCATAAAAAAAAGAAACATAGATATCTTATCAATAATATCACTTAATCCAATTTGTTTAATTTGATTGGTGTTTTTTCAAAGAATTTCTCAATTTCGTAAGAAATAGATAAGATTATCAAATTTCCACGAAAATAAGTACTTTTTTGGTGTCAAGGAACTTTTTTCGATTATTGAAGTATCAATATCGGTAACGTCTACAATATCACTAATAGATTATTATTATTGAACCAATGACACTCCTTGTTAGAGTGGAATGTAAACGAATGAGTTTTATATCGATCCACAAACTTAAGTTAATTAAGTAAATTAAACCACTATTATCAAAATTATAACACATTGATTCTCTTTCCCCTTAATTTTTGTGCTACTCAGATACTATTTCATCGATTGAAATCGATAATATAAATGTTTTGCGAATTTACTATCAACTGTGTGATAAATCTTATCCACAAAAATTGGAGAGCTTTGCAGACGTGGTTAATTCCGAAACAAATGCAATTCCAAGTATTGCTTGAAAGACAGAAAGCACAGAGATGATAACTATGAACACATGGTATATATGATTAATATTGTAACAGTAACATGAAAAAAAGATTAAAAAGAGATTAAAGAAAGGATCCTTTCTATGGATTTCTTTTCAATTGTTCTTTTTGACCACAAATTTATTATTTTAAAACTTTCATTAATTATTCATGAATATGACAAATAAAATAAAGAACTTTCTCTTTCTCAAATAAATTTTATGTTCAAAGTCAAGATAGAATTTCTGTTCTTGGTACTGCAGTAGAATTCGTTAAACATGACTCCACTTATAGTGACCGTCCACTTATTATGATTGTTGGATATTTGAATTTGGATCCAAAGCCAAACTCAACAGCAGGACAGTTATCATTATTATTACATTCTTGCGTTCTTTGCTCTGAAAAGGTTTCTTTGTAATGCATTCGCATTGGATATTTCTATCTAAAAGATTATAAAGCCATTTCAATTAATAAACTTGTGTTCACGTTCTTAACCAAACGACAATGACGAATCACATTGCGAAATTTGGTTTCTAAATAAAAGTCATCATAAAATAGACAGATATAAGTGGTACAGGGATCATCTGGTTAGTCTGACCGATTTATTATGGATTTTTAAGAAATTGTGAATGACAGCGAGAAGGGCGAAAATTCGCTCCCATGCGTTGCCATGATTGATTTGGATTTTCGGACAGTAATCGATAGTTGAAATTCAAGCGTTTTTGTTTGTGATTATACATGTTACTAGATTTCGCACGTTAAAATTTTCGGGCATAATTCGAGGCCATATTCATAGTAAGCCCGTGCTATTATACTTCCCATTAATTCAAAAGTGTTGTATTTTAAAACTATATTCAGTACATTCCATTTAAATTAAAACAATTAGTGATGTATGTCCTCAAAGTAACCCAGATCCCGTAGGGAGGTGCTTGTTTTCTTTTTCACTTAAACATCCTCACCAGAAAACGAATGATGTGTTTGGTAGAATTTATCTTTTATCATTTAAAAGTTATGTAATCAATCACTATTATGAATACGAAAAATGGTAAAAAAATTATGATTTATAAAAATTTATTTATTTCTTTAATTACAATACAAGGGAGAGCAGTCTTATAGACCATATGTCCCGGTGATGTTTGGTTTCTCTTATGATTGGTAATAGTTACAATTTATTTCATTATATGTATTTTTTTAAATTTAATAGAATAATTTAAGTTTTTTTAAAAAAAAATATTTTTTTTAATTTTCGTGTTGTTATAATTTAATAAATCATCGTTTTTCCTATTTTCTCTGGGGCTCATAACTTCTTTTTTCATATTCGGATTTGAGCAGTTCAGTAAGTGGTCTATAATGTAGACTCTACATCTAAGGTATCGCCACAAAATCCACACGTTGGTTTTATCTTGTTTTTTTTTCATTAGGTATTGGTATTACTTTAGAATGTCGTATTTGTAGTCTCGTAAGAATTTGTTGTTCTGTTCTGGTCAAAGTATCGGGCGTAAACTGTTCAATTAAATTTGCGTTAAATGCTATCATTCTGCTTCCAGTTGATTGCTCCTTATTAACTATTTTTTCTTTAAGTTTTCTTTTGATTAAATTAAGAAATTCAACTTTATTTAGGTTGTGTGGGAGAAGAGTTTGTTTCTCATGTGCCTCTTTGGCTAACCTCTCTATAATACCGTTTCCAGTAATTCCTGAATGGGAAGGTACCCATAATAATTAAATTTTTTCTTGAGCCTATTTTTGAATTTGATTAATTATTAAATTTTTATTTTTAGCATTTGAAATAGCTTTTAAGATCGGCAAGCTGTCTAAAATAATAAGTGATGTTTGTTCAGAATTTTATAGACGTAGTTGTAAGGCTTTCTGAATTACCATTAATTCCGCAATGAAAATAGTTGAATTTGGATCAATTTTAGCTTTAAAAATATATTTATAATTTTGGACAGTACATGGCAAAGGCGCAGGAATTTAAAGTTTTGGATCCGTCTGTATAGAAAAATATCCCATTACTTTGTTTTGATAAAATTTTCTTAAAGTGTACATCTGTAATTGTATTGTTTGTGTCCTTTTTTTCTATAACACTAAAAATGAAAATTGAATTTTACACATATATCGAATAGAAATCAATATAATTAATTACCCCCTTATATTTCTAATGGAAATTGAAAACATTCATTTGACAAATTTTGTTGTAATTAAAAAGATATTAAACAAAATACGAATGCCAGCGATTACAATCCACAATACCAACGAAATCCGGTTGAAAGAACGTTTTTATTATATTTACAATTAAAAATTGAACATTTTATTACTTAATTATTAATTAAGTTGTTAATACTATAATTATTATGTATTTCCCATAACACATCACTATGGTTGATAAATTGTAATCGAAAATGCGATTTCTTCAGATTAAATTCCAAGAAATCCATTTTTGTGTCTGCCGTAAAAAAATCACAAAAGCGCGAACATAAACAAAAAATTCCATTGCATTTTTCCTTCTGTCAAACGTTGCAGGATGTTTTCTTGCTCGCACTTTGTCTTTTTCACTCATTTCGCGCAATTAATTAATTTGAATAAATTTAAATTTTATTAAATACAACCAAAATATATGCCAATAAAATATAAAGTTAAAAAAAATATGTCATAACTCTAACATATATCTCTTACAGTAATTAAAAAAAATAATTATAAATAAGGCATATTTACAGTTTATACAGCTTCCCAAAATTAGCGGGCCTTTAGGCATTCCCAGGTCTTACGGACATCTAATATCACTAACCAGTCGTCGTCACCAAAAAATTTACACTCAACATAATTGAATTAGTTTAATTGAAAAATGTATTATTTGAAAATATATATGTATAAAAGTAAATATAATATATTAATTTAGCATCTGGTAAATTATATATAAATTAATAACAAAAATCCATAACATTGGTGTACATTATTAACGTAATTTGTTTAATCTGAACCTACTTAAATGACTTTAACTGAACTTTGAAATATCAAAATATACTTAAATATTTTCATAAATACATTAAAATCCATTATGCTAAATTGTTGATCAAATTTTTTATGTACATTTTATACAAATATTTATATTTTCATGTATTTGAAGAGAATGTAAACTGAAATGAGGTTATCTTTATTTATTTTCTTTTTAGACCGAAGATAAAATACTTTTTTTTCAAAAAATTTTTTTATATAACTTATTGAATTTCCTTTTAATGTTTTAGAGGTTGAAGTTATTTAAATTGACCCATGGTGGTGTAATATATTGGTATGCTTTTTCAAGTGTGAAAGTAATGTAATTAAATAATTCGTTAATGATCAATTTAGTATTTGATGAAAAGATTAGTTCGTTGTTTAAATTATTTAGTGGATTTAGTGGACAGAAAGGGTTTGAATTTTGGTGAAAAATTTAAATTGTAGATGTTTTCTTCGATTTTTAAGAGGAAGACAGTTGGCTTCAGCCAAAAGGCTTGTAATGGGTGATGTCCGATAGGTTGCAGTGCATAATCTAAGTGCGGCACAGTAAGTGGGATTTATTATGGCTAAATTAAATTTTTTGATTAGCTGCAGATTTGAAAAATATGTATGTTTTGCTTTAAAGCAATTGAAATTGTATTTATATTTAATGGCTCAATTATTAATTGTGATATATTCATGTGATTACCTAATTCTTTATTTTTCATGTTTTTTCTGGAACTGCCAAGTATGTGAATATCGTCTGCATACGTATATATTACTATTTTTGTACCATTAGTATGATATACATTTTGAATATTCTTTATTGCAATTTAAAATAATATTGGACTTATTGGGGATCGTTGGGGTAGTAAATTATCAATATAATGTGTAATAGGTTGGTATTTGTTTTAACTTGGAAAGTTCTATCAGATAACAAAAAAAAATAGTTCGACTAAAGTGCGCTTATCCCTATTTCACTCAGGTTTTTTATTATTAGATATTGACTGGTTTGATCAAAGGCGTTTTCTTAATCTAAATTGATGCAATCCGTGTGTTTTTTTTATTTTTAAATTTGTTTTTGTTGTCAAATTGAGCGGCAAAATGATTAGCTTATATGTTTGGGACTTGTTCGTTTTTGCAATTTTTTAAAGTTGCTATTCTTTTTTCACTTTTATTTCCCCTTATTGCTTTAATTTTTTTCCAAATATTGGTCAAATTCAGTAAGATCTTTGTTAGGTCCATAATTTTTTTTTTGTTTCCGAATCAGCATTTTAAGATAATTATTCTGTTTTCTTAAATTAACGTGATTTAGTGTGGTTGAATATTTTATGAATTTTTTGTGAAATTTATTTTTTAGTCTGTAAGCTAATTTTATTTTGTTAGACCACCAAGGTACAGTTCTTTTCATTGGAGTTATTGTAAAATGTGTAGTTCTGCGGATTCTAATATTAAGTTTGTAAAATTGTATATGACCTCTGCAATGAAGATCAAATTTTCTATTTTTCTTTCTATATGCTCTGAAAAATTATCCCAATTTGCTTTTATATAATTAAAAGTTAGTTGGTTATCAATTTGTATCGCATCCCCCATTGAGCTAATTACCGGAAAGTGGTCGCTGTTTAAAGGTCTGGAAAACATGTCCATTTAAAGGATGGAGCTATTTCCCCACATATTATTGTGAGATCAATAGCTGATAAAGTCCTGTACTAGGATGTAGATAGGTGGGCTCCCATCGTAAAACTATTAAATCTTTGTCCATTATTATTTTTTCTAAAATTTTTCCTTTAGTATAAACTTTTCCTACTTTATTTAAAAGACTACTTTATGCATTTAAATAAGCTAGTATTATAAATGGTTTTGGTAATTGTTCCAACATCTGTTCAATTTAGTCTGAATCAAGTTTATCTGCTGAGTGAATGCAAACACAGCAAACACAGATTTTGACAGACGTGTGGATTTGTGCGGCAACTGCTAATATTTTACTAGCAATGGGAATCTCTCTAAAAGTAACTCCTGTTTTTAATAATAATTCAGTACCCTGGGTTGATGAATTTTGATGGTTTTTTGAAATAATGTTATAATTATTAAAATTAAAAGTAGAATTTTTTTATATGCGTTTCTTGGATTGCTATTCGGCACGTAATTGCTATAAATCACTATAATTGTTGTAAAGTCCTCTAATATTATATTGTAAAGAAATCATGTTTAACTTATTATAATAAAAAGAAGAAAAATATAAAACCAATATATTTCATTATTTTAATAATTTGTCGCCTATCATTTATTGTCTCATAAATGTTCGTCGTTATCACTCCGGTTTGACTGGCTATCTGTATCTAAATTATTGGGCTTTTCTGTTGTCATCGTCCGAAATGTTATGACGTTATTTCATATACGATAGAAACAGTTTATTACGAATTCGCTTATTATGACGATCGACACAACGAAGTTTGACATCAATAAAGGAAAGTTGATTATAGTGTTTCGCTTTTAGTAACATTTCCCTTATAGCTAAAAAAGAACGATATAGGACTACCACGCGAACAATGGTGCAACCTAAGCAGGCTTAGAACAGTACATGGCCGGTGAAACTACATGTTATCGATTGGGGGATGGCTACCAATCCAAGCTGTAGTTGTGGTGCAGAATCTCAAACGACAGGAGCAAGAATTTTCTATTATAACAGTGACCTGATTTTAATCCGTTTATTTTTGGGTGAATACCACCTTTAATTGAAGACAGTATTTTTATTAACTTAATGTCATGGTAAATTTCTTGCACATGCAGTGTGCGGTGTTTTTGGAAGTTAAGACTTCCATCAAAAGTGGTACTTAAATTTTTGGCTATGTTTTTTGCTACAACCTTTGTGTTATTTATTATCAACTCCTTTATTTTACCTTTCCTTATGAATTAGTTCAGCACGAAGCATTTTTCCATATTTCTTTTTAGATTTAGTTTTTTTGTTCCGTTAGTTAAACCATTAATAGTATCTGCAACAGTTTTCAATATTAAGTCTTTTTTGTCAGTGCTGATAAGTAAAACAAACTCGTCAGAAAATTGAAATAAATTTATGTTTTCCGATTCCATTTGGTGTAGTTTGGCTGTATAGGTGTTAAATCAGAGAGAAGACAACTACTCTGAGGCAGCTTCTTACTAGTTTTTATTGAGCTATTTTCATTAAAAACACTTTTAAAACCAGGTTATACTGTTGATATCGGTTTTGTCATTTATACAGTTACTCCTGAAAGTATTAGACCCTGAGTTCAGTTGAAGTTAGAAGCTTTGTCACACACTTAATATTTATCTGACATATGATATCATTTGATAAACTTTAATATTCAAAAAGAATTTTATAATTATATTACATACAACAATCGAAAATGACAGCTAAACTGTAGGGTGCGCTCAAATTACGCACCGAAAGTATTCGACCTTTTTGTTATGACTTGTTTATATTTCTAATTTCGAAATTTTTATTGATTTTTTCGGGTAAGTGTGATTAGTATTCACATTTAAACTAAGTTTTAGTAAAAATAAAAAATAAATATTTCCCACAACA
>JXOV01006924.1:328-23312 GCA_001014945.1 Clogmia albipunctata
TATTTGCAAATCTGCTTTGACCTAAAGTTGTAATCTGTAAAGAGATATAATGTGTGTAAATTTGAAGATCCAGCTTCTTTTGGTTCAAGAGATATCAAGGATAAACGACTGCGGCTATAACCTCAATTCACACTGTATATAAATACATATGAATAATCACTGCACTGATGTCTCATCGCCATTCCTTGGAGTGGTGGGTGTCGCCCATCGCCTCCTCTTCATGTAGGCGTTTTCCCTCCCTTTTTGTATGCTAAAGGAGGTGGATACATCCTGTATGTGCCAATGACCCGCCATTCGGCACCGCTCGCGTGGGCAGCATAGGTCAAACATAGTATTTGGGAAGGGGGTTTAGGGACGGATTTTACAGCATGGATTTGCTTAATAATAATTTCCGTGAATTCAAATTGACTTTCATGTAATTTATTTTAACAAATAAGTGAAAAAAAACCATATATTTATTAATAATATTCGAAATATTGATTCTTTTTTACCTAGATTTGCCCGACGGCAATGGGTAGGATGATCTACTTTATGTACACCGGTCACATCCGAGTGACAGAAGTGACTGTGTGCCAGCTGCTGCCTGCGGCGACAATGTTCCAAGTGCCACACGTTGTCGGTGCCTGTTGTGCCTTCCTGGAGCGCCAATTAGATCCCACAAATGCCATAGGAATATCCAATTTCGCTGAACAGCATGGCTGTGACACCCTAAAGCAGAAGGCGAATCAGTTTATTGAAAGACACTTTATTCAGGTAATGCGAAGTTAAGTCTTATCATCATCTGCATTTAGGTTGGGTTTTTCAAATATTAGTTAATAAATAATCGAGAAAATAATCCAGCAGATAAGAAATTGGTGCATCGATAGAATGACTTTCATTATTTTTAATCAATAATGTTCTTGTTGTGATAACTGACCTTGTCAATAACGAATAGTGAAGATATTTTAGAAGCGTTTGGTATTAAACTGAAAATATTGTTTTAGCTAATCCAACATTAACTTGTTTTTATGGTGTTGTTTATATTACATTTTATATGCCCATAAATCACATTGTTTATGGGTTTATGCGAGAATAACAAGTTGTAAATTAAACCAATTCTTTTTCATTAAAAATATATGAAAGTATTGATAATTATTTCTATAAATTTACAAACTTGATATTTTGTTATTGGAATAGATTAATTTGTTTATATTAAGGCATTAAACGTAAATTGGATTATTGTTAAATTTATATTAATTTGTTGCTTTTATAATTCACTATAATATCTACTCTTTATGGATGCTGATGTGTAAAATTTACTACATTATATTTATTATAGTAATTGTTTTATTTCATACTTTGGTTATTGATTTGTTACTGGAATAAATTGAAGATATTTTTAATTATAAATTGAAAAGATCAAATATTATCTTCAATACTATTGTTTGACACATAAAGGTTTTAAAAGCTTAGACGGAATGCACAAAATCGAAGAGGTAAACTAGACCTTTCTACTAATAAATTGTTGTCATTCAAAAATAGATACTGTTTAAAACCTCGAAAGGGATGGTACGTGTGTTCTATTTCGGTGACAAAAATTTGTTATTACATAGACTCTATAGTATTCCTGGTGCTAATTAAGGCCAATTAAAAAATAGTCTTGAAACATCTATAATCAAAACTTCTATTTCTCATTGCAATGCTAAAAGTTGCGATTGCAATGAGAAAAGGTAGTAGCAACAAGGATTTTTTTTATTAGTGATTAGTAGACTCGCTATTCAATTGTTAATTGTAAAAGATTGACAAAGAAATAAATAGGGCATTTGACAACTTTGATTTTGAAAAACCATTTGGTTGGCCCCAGATCAGTAACGATTGTTGCGTTATTGAAAAAAATATTATGTACCTCTTGTAGTACCATTTTAATTCAACAATTAATTCTATTTTATGCATTTTTGTTGCTTAAAATTGATATTATGACATTCAATTTTGTTCTGTCAAAGTCGTTATAATAGCACAAGTGCTTTTTCTTTATTATTAAAGTGTGACCTCAGCTAAAGAAACCCATCAATTTTATATGTACGCCATTTGCATTAGGCGTGTTTTAACCGAGTTTTGTTAGTGTTTTTTTTTAAATAAGCGACCTATCGAAGAACTCATGAACTTTACTTGTGGTTTATCACAGAGGCCGGATCATATATTTTTACAGAAATTCGATGAATTTTTAAGATTTTATGTTAATTTATTTAAAAATGCATAGCATTTTGTATAAACACGGTCGATAAACATTATTAAACACTAGGGCCTTTTTTAAGGCATTCGCTTCGCTCGTGGCTTAAAACAACCCTTGTGTTTAATAATGCCTTATCTTATCGACCTTGTTGTGTAAATAACTATTATTATTCGTTTTCTTAAGCGCTCTTATGTCGTGATGAAATAAGTACGTATTACTAAAGAATTAATTTTTTTCAGATTTGCCAAGAGGAAGAGTTCCTCCAGTTATCAGCTATTCAGCTGATTGGATTAATTAGGAAGGACGAGTTGAACGTGCAGGGAGAACGAGAGGTGTATAACGCGGTATTAAATTGGGTGAAATATGACGAGGACAATCGATATCCGAAAATGGAGCACATTTTGTATGCGGTTCGTTGTCAGTTTTTGCCGCCCAATTTCCTGAAGGAGCAAATGAGGAACTGCCATGTGTTGAAGAAGGCGCCCGCCTGCCGGGAATACTTAGCTAGGATTTTTAGAGATTTGACGCTGCACAAGAGGCCCGTGGTAAAGGAGCGAAGGCCGAACACTACGCGGATGATTTTCATTGCTGGAGGCTATTTGAGGGGCTCCCTGGATATCGTGGAGGCGTTCAATGTGGACGATAAGACATGGACGACTCTACCTTCGTTACGGGTACCGCGCTCTGGACTGGGAGCGGCGTTCCTAAAGGGCAGCTTCTACGCGGTTGGAGGCAGGAACAACACACCAGGGGCGTCGTACGACTCAGACTGGGTCGACAGATACAATCCGCTAAATGAACAGTGGCGCCCCTGTTCTCCAATGACAGTTCCTAGGCATAGGGCCGGAGTGGCAGTCATGGATGAACTACTCTATGCTATTGGCGGGTCAGCAGGGTCCGAGTATCACAGCTCAGTAGAATAGTGAGTATTTTTTTAGTTAACTTACGTTATACTTTGATCCATAATTTATAAAAACGGGTTTATGAATTATTTTTATACAATTATTATATAATACAAAGAAAAGCACACATTCGCACATAAAATGTGTGTGAGAAAAGGAGGGCACACAACAAAGTGGGCCCAATGCAACTTAATGTGTATTTTTATGGTTTTAAGAAATGGTGCCTTCAAAGCAGGATCATGACACGATGAAGTGCTCTCGTACTATCCCTCTTAATTAAATATGATGGCACCATTTTGATTAAACCACCCAAGTACATACCAAGTTACTCTGTGCACATTTTCATGTGTACACTATTTCTCGTACCCATTTTCATGTGCGAATGTTAGGTTCTCACGACCCGTTCATGATTCTTCATAATAGTTTCATTGGATGTTGAAAATAAATAAACAAATAGTGTTAATTTCTTTTTAAAAAATTGCAATTCACTTATATAATTGAAAAACAAAAAATTCATTACAATTTTAAATCTAATAAATTTATTTACTTGCCTCTGTGTACTTTTTTTTATTAATCTAATCAAACGTTTTATAATGCCTTTTGTCGTTATGAAAGGTTTTAATTCTCATTCCAATTTTTTTACGATATCAAAACAGTTAATCATGATATATCATTAACTTTGCTTGTCATCATGAGCTGTAATTGTTTACCTTTTTTCGTATAGTATTTAATATAAACAGCTTCGTAAAATGGCTTTGTTTGTGATACCTTTTTATAATTTTGTAAATAAAACATGTATAGGAAATACTTCGTTTTTTGTTTGTTTGTTAGTTCATTTGTTATGCATTATTTAATTCAGCTAAGAAATGTAAATAAATTTTATATTGAACAAAAATGAAGAACGGGATTCCTTCCTTTTATTTTTCCTGCCTAACCATTTGGATTAGATTTCCGTCATCTATTAATAAAGTTTCTTAAAATCTTCTAAAAAATCATCAGTAACTAATTGATTTATATTCAGTAGTAGATAGTCTTGTCAGAAAATTGAATTAAAGCCATAATGATACAGGATGATTAATATTAGTAATTTTGTAGTTATGTATTTTCTTATAACAATAATGATATCTTTCCAATCTCAAAAAATATAATACGCCCGACAACATCTTTAATTAAAGAAAATAAATGAAATACAATGTAAAAATAAAATTGTTTGTACGTAATAGTTATTTATACAACTTGGTCGATAAAATAAGACACAAGAGTCATTTAAAGTCACGGGCGTAGAGAAGAAGGCCTGAGTGTTTTATAATGTTTATCGACCGTGTTTTATACAAAATTTTATACATTTTTGAATGCATTAACACAAAATTTTAAAAAAAATTTAAATTTTTATAGAAATATATATTCTGTTCCACCCACACACTATACATGCCTTTGTTGCTTATAAATTTATCTGTCGTAATGTGGGAAAAGGATAGAACATTCCTTAATTAAAAATATTTTTGAGAAACATTTTTGTAGTCGCTTTTGATTTTTCCGGCACAAATTCTAATATTTGGATAATATTTTTCAATGATGTTTATGTTTCTTTTTCATTGCAACAAAAGTTTTAAATATAAAAATCCACAACTGTAATCTGAGAGAAAAAATGCGAGGCTTCTCCTTTTCGTTTCAATGTTTGTCAATGCTCGTCAATATTCGTCGAATGTTTTACAGTAAAACCTTACATATCAAAATGACATTCATATAAAATAATTAATATTGTTTATGAAGGTCACACTTTAATAATAAACAAACACTAGTGCTTTTTTAGAATTCTTTAAAGCACTTGACTTTTATAGAACAAATTTTAGTGTCATAATACCAATTGTATGCATTTTAGCATTAAAAACATAACGAATATTACTTTTCATTATATAGGTATGTTTAAAGAGCACAAAATAATGAATATTTTCCTTTCAGCTTTGATCCTGAAAAGGACCAATGGTATTTGGTGCAACCGATGCATTCCAAGCGGTTTGGAGTGGGTGTTGCGGTGGTGAATCGGCTGCTCTACGCTATAGGAGGGTTTGACGGGAACGATCGGCTGGCGAGCATGGAGTGTTACCATCCGGAGAATAACGCCTGGACCGTTCTCCCTTCGATGAAACTGGGTCGAAGTGGGGCAGGAGTGGCGGCCCTTAATCAGTTCATCTACGTCGTGGGTGGATTCGATGGCCAACAGCATTTAGCGACCGTGGAGCGGTACGACACGGAGCAGCAGACCTGGGAAACGGTGTCTGAAATTAAGACTGCCAGAAGTGCCCTCTCGCTGACAGTTTTGGACGGAAAGCTGTACGCAATGGGCGGTTTTGACGGACAGAATTTCCTAACAATCGTCGAAGTGTATGACCCGGCGCAGAACGCCTGGCTGGACGAGACGCCTTTGACAAGTGGTCGATCCGGTCACGCTTCAGCGGTTATTTTTCAACCATCCTGCGCCGCGGTTTACTCTCCAGAACTGACGGCAATCGTTCATGGGGAGAACTTGGGACAGTCGGGAGTGGATTCGGGTGCCAGGGGTTCAGCTTTGACTCAGTTATCGTTACTAGAAGATATTCCAGGACCGTCAAATCACGATAGACAAGATGAATCAAACGCCGATGCGGAAATGAAGCCAGAAGTTGACCCTTCGCCTAGTGCAGCTGTGAGTCCAATACAGGAAAACAGAAAAACACCTTGTTCGCCTTGCGGGAGTAAAGAGGAGGAAATGCCAGAACAACCGGTCGCTTCCAGTTCGAGAAACCCAGATCCACCACGAGAGGAGAATCCCTTCAAAAACAATTTACTTGATATTAACTTATTGAAGAGTATGTGCGAGAATGCCACCGCCAAAGACGGCATCTGTAGTTATTTCCAGCCGTCGTCTATGTCGTCGCCCACTTGTTCCAGTTCAATGTCAGACTCGTGTTTTCTCAGTTCAAAACTGAAACATCGAAAAATCGAACAAGTAAACAGTATTCCACCGGAACGTAAAGCAGTTACTGTTACTCAGGACGAGCCAATGCCTCAGAGTCCCCAACCGCAATCACTACCACCACCTCCTCTACCTCCACCATCTGTCAATCACCATCCGGGGGTGAAGACCTTTTTGCCGGTGATAGATTTCCAAAATCAGAAGAAGAGTCGTCGGAAAATAACGCCTACCTCGCGCCATCCTCACTATATCCAAAACCCGTCCACATCGTCGTCTTCCATGTCGTCCTCCTCAGCTTCCAGCGCCTCCTCTTCCTCCTACTGCCCGGTTAGTAAATTAAAGGAAGTAGTTCGCCAAAAACTGTTTGTTCCGTCGTTACTCCTGCCATCGCACAACGGAACAAAGTCCCCCACATCGATGCTCTACCAAAATAAACTGAAGATGGACCGCAGTAACGAGCTGATGGCGAACCGTCGAATAAATCAACTGGAGAGCAGCACCGATGAGGACGAGGAGAAGGATATTTCGAAAGCGAACAGCTGATATTTCATTCCAAGAGTAGCAATTTGGACAATTTGCTCCATTCCATTCAGTCAATCATTCGTTCACTTGAGATTTTAGAAGAATCTCAACGGAATTACTGTTGTGTAATTATAATTGATTTTATCGCGACTTTTAGGAGAAGAAGAAGAAGAACACAGACACACACACAAAAAGAGATGGGACAAGAACTCGTCTGGACAATTATTTTGTAGTCATTTAAATACGTTATTTAATTACCTTGACCGTGATATCAACAATGAACTAATCTTAAGCGTAAGACACACAAGCCTTCTTTTTTAAGTAGATTGTCTAATCCTGTAAATGTGTACATATATTACGAAAGCAGCAAAACGCTAAACTGATTACCAAATATATCTGATGAGAATATATTAGAAAGTGTTTTATTCAAAGCTTTGGCTAAAAATAAACCTAAATCGTTTATCTATTATAATTTACGAATCGTATGTCATTTTTTAATATTCCGCATGGAAATAACTATTGATTTATGTTATTTTATTGTGGTTTCAGTTTTGACCTAAATTTATAATACAGAATCTACAATTGTTACGTGCTAACAAGTGCAAAATAAGCTGTTTATAAACAAGAAAATGAGTGTGAAATACGAATATTAGTCGAATTTTTAATTGTTTCCGAGTTAAGAAACAGATTTTTTGCAAAAAGAAATTTGTCTCTGTCAAAATTCAGTGGCCATTGAACTCATTTAGTCGAAGCCGTTCTACATGAATATTTAAAAAAAAAAATCCTTTTGATTTTTAAAAAGGGAATCATGTAAAGTACAATCCCACTTATTCGAGTCCCGATTATCTGATTTTCTGCGTTAACAGAGGTTCTCGTCTCTTGTGAGGGCGTCGTAATATTAGATATGTACGTGGGATGGATGAATTTGTTTCAACTTCTCAATTACAAATAAAATACATTAACAATGCTTTGTATTTCATTTATGTTCGTTTTAATTATTTTCAATTTGAGGTTGTAGTTAAAAGCTTCATTACAAATATAATATAATCCGTATTATCCGAGTTTTCGATTGTCTGAGGTACCTCTAACAAACGGTATTCTTGTGTCAGTTTTTCGGAGGAAAATTGTTTGAAGTCAAGAAATTTATTTCTTCGTTAAATAAATTTCAGCAATGCGATTTTAATTGCGCCTAAATGTAGGCAATGCCTTGCAACTGGCATGACACTTAGTAATTACACCTCAGACCAGATAAATATCCCCACTCACTTTCCTAATATAAAAGAACAGCTTTTGAAAGATAAAAAATTTCAACTTATTATATAATATAGTCCTCAACATTCAAATAATCAAACTCTGGAAAAATCATAACTTTTAAATATTGTTAAACATATTCTTTAGAAAAATGGGTAATAATTTTTGGGGAACTTCATTATGGAATTCTAGAAATTGTCTTCTTATCGTTTGGATAAATTCCGTTTTGAAATTATTGTAGTAATGTCCCAATTCATCGTAAATTATTTTCACTTTCATCACACAATCGGGATTGTCTTTTCCATAAGATTCCATCATTGTTCGTTTCTGAGATTCTATTCCAATCTCCATGGTTCGGGCAGCTAACCAGGTGCAAGAGTTGTTCTCAATATCTCTTCCTGGTTTTCCAGCAAACTTCGAGTCTTCAAAGCAATCATCGTACTCGTTTTGATATTGGTGCAACAATCCTAACTTCAACAAGAAGGGATTACATCTTCCTAGAAGAACGATATCAAAGACCACAAGCTTTTATTTGTTTTCATCTTCCATCCATTTGGGGTTCAGTAAATGGCACAGATTGAGAAGGGATCTGAATCGACCCATTTTTTATTCAAAAGTCATATGCTCCAAACACTTTAAATATAATAATTAAATTGATAGCTTTTAATGATGGTGTGAGAGACCTAGAAGGTGAAGCATTGTCAAACATTAGAGTTTAATATAAAGATCCGTATGTATGTCAAGGAAAGTTAGAAATAGGAATTTAGGATTTTGTGGATATGTACATACTATATGGTGCATATCCACAAAATAAGATTTGACCGAACAACCGCTCACGAGGTCAGTAAATGTCGAACACGTTATAAAGAAAGGGTTAAATTGTAAATTGATAGCCAATTAGTAGGTAAAGTTATAATTTATAATTAAGATAATGTTAGTGTATTCTATAAACAGTCTCAATTAAGGTTAGGGAAATTAAAAATCTTTATTTTAATAAGATTTCGATTAAATACGTCGAGTCGTTTGTTAGCTTCGACGCGTTGTATACGTAGCTTAAAAACCATATTTATTGTAAAGCTCAGTTTTTGACAGTCATCATTTATTTTTTTTATATTCGAAATTTTTTTTACTATTTTCTCGATTTTCGATATCAGGGTTTTTAGACTTTCAATATAGCGGTCTGCTATGACATCGCGACCATAACTTTCGAAATTCTGGAAATATTTCGGATTGTCAAACTACCTTCATCAATAGATTGTTTATATAATGCCCCAAAGAAGAGAAAAAGGGGGTGCGGCTATAAAGCTGACCCATTCGGAAAGTGTTGTTTTTCGTTTCTTCACAATTTCGCAAAATNATAGCGGTCTGCTATGACATCGCGACCATAACTTTCGAAATTCTGGAAATATTTCGGATTGTCAAACTACCTTCATCAATAGATTGTTTATATAATGCCCCAAAGAAGAGAAAAAGGGGGTGCGGCTATAAAGCTGACCCATTCGGAAAGTGTTGTTTTTCGTTTCTTCACAATTTCGCAAAATTGATTCAAGTATTTGCAAATCTGCTATGACACAAAGTTGTAATCTGTTAAGAGATATACTTTGTGTTGTTATGAAGATCCAGCTTCTTTTAGTTCCAGAGGTATCAAAGATAAACGGGTGCGGCTATAACCTTAATTGAGACTATATATATTTTATTCTACAAAGTACAATGCCTTATTAAATGATTTAATTTATTATTTCTGATCAAACCTACTCTATAGCTTCGTTATTGTGGACATGTACAAAAACTAATAATAGTGTATTCAGGTTAATTATAGTTAGCAAAACTATTTTTTCCTTTCCCCATTCGTCCTTTCAATGATAATAGGTTAACTCGACCATAGACTCATTAATAAAATTTTTCTTATTTTTTTTCATGTTCTGCAAGACTGGGGGTTGCCGTTTCAGAAATGGAACTCATCACTCCATATAGAAATTCTGAAAAAAATTATGTGTTTTATAAATTATAAAAGGATTACTAATTTGTTTTACACATTTTTGTAGAAAATGTTCAATGCTTTAACTATAAAGTCCCTCATAAGTATACACGGTTTAATTATACATTCAAATATTCAAACACAATTTGTTTTGAATTAAATTAGTAAATTACGAGTAGTACTTTGTACAAAAATTCTATTAAAAACTATAATTTTTTATCTTAGTAGCATTAAGGCAATTAAGTTTGTACTGTGTTCCTGCCTCTAAAATGTAGATGGCCATGATTTATAAATCAATATAATTTTGTCTTGTATTTGAAGTATGTTCCTTAAATCAATATCTTAGATGAACTTACCTATATAAAATTTGTATAAATCGTTCGAATTGAAAATAAGTTATTGAGGATGATATGACTTCGCATTAAATTTTGTAATATCATTAAGCTATGAACACAACAAAATGTTATTAGATTAATACATACACAGATAATACAAATTGATCGTGAAGATGGGGACAAATATTTTATTTAAAACAAACATGATCACGATCACTTCTGAATTAAAACTGATTTTAACAATATGTTGCATCTTAAAACAGGATGTTATTAAATTAATAATGTGAGAGTATATAATTATAATAAATTTCAGTAATTATTTATAAAATTAGTTATAATAATAAAAAATAACAATGACAGGTCTAAATAAAAGCAGTGTTCAATAAAAACAAAATATCATTTTATCAATTGTAGTTTAGGTCGAGTTTTGTTAAGCAAAAGAGTAGAGAAATGTAATTCCACTCTACTATTATTTGATACACTACATATTGAAAGAATAACAAGTTTAAAAGATAATAAATGGTCCAGCGGCCCTGGACCCCATTTTTGGAATTTAAATCAACAGCGTCGGTGGTGTAATGGTTAGCATAGTTGCCTTCCAAGCAGTTGATCTGGGTTCGATTCCCGGCCGACGCATAATTTTTTTATTTTTTTATATTTAAAAATGATATTTTGCTTATTTTTTCTATTGTTTGATAATTAGTAGGTATATCTGATTTGGCCTACTTTTATTTGAAAGTATCTATATTCGTTCAAATATGATTTTATATTCAACCGTTCAAACTTGTTTCTCTAATGGAGCCTTATAACTGCAAAATTTGATCATGAGTTACCTTTAATTCGAAACACATGTTGAACAATGGTACATGGGTTGAAGAAGAACTGTGTATTTTTGTGTACTGTTATCTGCTCATCGACAATATACAAACAGAAAGATCTGATAATCTATTTCATCGGCAGTGTACACACAGAAAATCCACGAAGCAAACAAACAAACTTTTAATTCGATACACGGCGTGAAAATACGAGTGTTAGGTACCTCTGAGTAGCCTAAAGTACACACATAATTACTTATAACCTTTGCTTCTCACGATGTTTCTAAAATTGTAAGTGCTTTTTTGTAATTTACTATAAGGTAATAATTTACATTGTGTTAAAGAATAACATCTAACGCTTTTAGGAATGGTTCACAACATCTCTAATAAATTTCCCTATCCATTCCTGTAAAACATGGGGATTCTTAAACCCTACCAAAGGATTTTCAACTTTCATTGACAATTTGTTTTCATTGTATTATTTTCTGTACCTGTTAATAGCATCTAAACTGAAAAAGGAATAAGATTCCAATCCAATCAATCCGATCCGCCCAGGATTCGAGCTTCCCTAGTGATTTCAGCTTGGTAGCAGTCTTAAATCCTTGGCTTTTCAATAATTAAATGAGGTATTATTCAAGTGTTTCATACGAACCACCCTTTGTTTTGTGACGTTTGTTGTTTAAAATTGAAGTGATTAAAATTCTAAAAATAGTTCATTTAGATGGTAATAATTATTAGAGTTAAATATATTATTTTTTAAAAAAGATTCCTTAAGTTGTACAAGACGAGTAGGCTATCCCATAACTTAAATAGAACAACGTTACACTGACTTTATTTTTTCTGTGTCAAGGGGTCGACTCAATAATCTCAATTATCTTTCTTTACGAGCATAAATCGCTTTATTTAAATTAAGACAAAAAAACAGTTTTCAATTGAAAAGAGAATGTAACTTAAAGTAATTAGCATACGAACGTGCTTATCGCTAAACACTTAAAACCGAACGACAAATTTTTGGGGAAGCCGAGAGGTCAAAACGACAATCTCAGCTATCAATCCTTATCAATTGGAATTGGCAAACAGAGGCGTGAGTTATTCATTCGGACAGAGAATCTCAGTGTCAGTTGAAGTTCCGCGAAAATAAAATTGAACCAAAAATGAATCGTTTAGTGTGGTTTTTGTGCATTTTTTATGGAGTATCGGCCATCTCGGTTTTATCAAAGGATGAACCACCCTACGATCATTACGCACAAATGGCTCGCTATATTATCCACAGAGTTGGTGAGTTTTTTTTAATTAGAACAAATTTCTTGAGATAAAATATGATAGAAAACTTTTTTGTCATTATTTTTTTAAAATACTTGGGGCTTGTCGTCCTGACTTTCCGTCTTACATTTTTATACAAACACACAAGACCAAAGTTGGGATAGATAGGAATTGGTAAAATCTCTTAATGACGATCGAAGTGCCAAAGGTCAGTGTCGGATCGGAATTATTATTGAATCTATTAAAATTACGTCGTAAATAAATAATAAATACATAACCTAAGTTAAATGACTAAATCTTTTAAATTTTATTAACATGAAAAATTTTTATTTAGCTTATTGTGATTCAACGACGAGTTGCATACTTTTCGGGGTATTTTTATATTCGCTATAAAAAGTTTTTATGAGTGTATTTGCTATAAAATAGAATCTCAATAATAAAATATTGATATTTTTCAATTAAATTTGGTTACATATTTTTATATTCATAAAGAAATAAATCGAACAGCTTGACATTGTTAGTTTTGAAACGAAATTATTTAATTCTTTCAGACTGGACTGCAATGGGAACGATTTCTACTGAGAAGGAAATCTTGGGATTTCCAATGGTAAAAATCAATAATTTATTTATTAACTGATATAGAAAAAATGACTTTGAAATATTTAAAACAGGTCAATGTGATAGCAGTGTCTGATAGCGCGGTTGGCGAATCTTCAACTGGACAGATTTATTTTCTACTAGTTGATCTGGATTTCACTGGAAAGGATTTGAATAAGAACAACCAATTGACTGCCCTCTTTTCAATGGAACAATACAAGAATTGCTCAGATCCGATGGAACCAACTTGTGCCAGGATCATGATGTCCGGTAGCAGGGTTGTTTTGGCTAAGGACACAGATGAATACGACTTTGCCTACAAAGCAATGATTAGCCGACATCCAGCTGCTGAGAATTGGATTCGAGGTAAATAGCTTAAGAGCTCGAAAATCGGTGTTAATTATTAAACAATAATATATTTTCTTTGGGATTTAATATCTTAAAAATTGATATTAAGAATATTAAAATTTCGTTATTTTATAAAATTCAGTATATATCTTTTTAGTTAATAAAGTTATTTTATATATATAATAGAATAAAAATTCTATATGATATTATTAAAATAATTGAAATAGTTCATGCGTAAAATTTTTCTTTCGATATTTTTATAAATTATTTTTGCAATTTCGTATTGAAAGGTGCTTCGACATCGATTTGGGTTTCATAATGCGGCACTTTATCGCACTAATTAAAATTTTAAATTTTTATATCACTAGTGAAAAAGTCCTAATCTACGTACAAATTTAATTCAAAATCAAAATTTTGGCATCATTCATTTTTACGATAAATTGCACATTTGTATTGCAGGCCGTCATAACGGTTATATAGTGAGCGATAACTTGTGAAATAGAGTCCGTTATATACGTAATAGCAATTTTTTAAAAATTCGTTTTTTGTGTATTTTTAAGGAAATTGCATATTAGTTATTTGTGCTACAAGAGTGTTAATGGGCCGTTTTTCAACTAGGAAATTTTTCATCATTCCGTTACAACGCCCTACATGAACGGTTTTTGGGTACCATTTGACCGTTAGAACGGCCCTAATTAAAAATTGTACAGTTTTTTCCAATAAATGGCACCGAAATTTTACAAATTCGTAAACTCTGGCTTTCTTTTTTCATTTGTGAAAAAAAAATTCAAAATTTTTACTAGTGCGAAAAATGACTTATTATGAAATTCAACTCGATGTCGCTATGCTAACCTGTCGATGCGAAAGTACAGTCGTGCTCGGGTGTACAATCCGTTTTTTTCAAACGTCAACGATAAAAAACTTACTTAACACCACGCATATCAAACTCGTTTTCTTGTTAAGAATCGTCTCATTTTACACCCTTGTAATACAAATAACTAATCTTTATAAAATAAACATTTATTTTTCAGTTCACAACTTTTATTTATGCAAACTGGACATTACGAATATTTGTGTGCTGGATTATTATGGTGGCCCACATTTGGTTTCTACAGAGGACTACTTCAAGGCAGATCCAGACTCAGGCGAATTCGACGATGATTTACCAATCTTGAGACTTAATTAAATTAAATACGAGTAACTTCATACAAATTATATTGTAAAACGAATTTATTTTTTCAAACTAATAAACATTAAATGCACCAAAACAAAAAAAGGGAATTATTGATAAATTAAAGGGATCATAAATTAGATTCTGACAATACGTTGAGAGACGTTGTAGAGGAAATATGTGCAAAACGACATTAAGTTTTTGACGGTTTCTAACTCGATTCTGACTAGGATATCATGTGACCCAAGTGGTTTCGCTAACTTGCCAAAATTTGAACGCATTCATTCCATTCATCTAAGTGTGAGCCTTCAGTATTTATTCCAGCATAACGAGTTTTATTTATACAAATTTAATTCAACTGAGCATATTGTAAGTTTTTCGGTAAATTACATATTTTCCTAGTATTTATTTTATCCTATAAGGATTAATTTTTGTCTTAAATTAAGATTTTCTAAAAATAGAATCATAATTATAAAATTATAGTATTTATTTAATTTAGCAATTTTATATTTTGTCCATTAATATGATAAGACGCCCCGAAATTATATCGCCAAGGATGAAGGAAGACAATGGTGAAGCCGAAATTCTCCTAATACTTCTCAATATGATGAAAACTATCTTTTATCAAGGTCTAGACCCGGAGAAGGTTAGTAAATAGTTTGCATTGAGGTCACGCTTCTTGCACTAGCGTCCCTACTCCCTAGACAAACAGGTCGTTTTATATGAGAAAAAAAAAACCAATAATTACAACGAATTTATATCATTTTGTTCAAAGCGTATGAAGATAGACCAAACGGATTATGGTCGATCTCAGTCTAAAGCTGTTTAAGTATTTTCTGTTCATTTTATGCGACAAATGTTTATTAATTTTAATAGATAGTTAACTAAACATGATTATTGTTTATTGCTTTGTACCAAAAAGGGGTTGTAATCCAAAACAAAACTATCATTTCATTTTGTACATATTTCCCCTACTCATAAAATTTGCTTTTTTTCTTATTGTCTATTTTTAACCAGTTAAAGTTTCAAAAGAATACATAATTTATGACTAAATAACTTCATTTACAATTAAATTTGTTTTGATTTAAATTTTCATTCCGATATAGCGCTGTGGTCCATACTATTGGATCGTAAATCAACAGCGTCGGTGGTGTAATGGTTAGCATAGTTGCCTTCCAAGCAGTTGATCTGGGTTCGATTCCCGGCCGACGCATAATTTTTTTCTTTTTTTTATTTGTTGACCTTTTAATTTTCTTTTATTTTAAATATAAAACTAACTAATAAAAAAAATAATATCAATGCCAAATATTGAAAATTAGTTTGAAAACTTAATAATTAGATTTTTACTCAAATTCCATGCCATACCACAAATAAAGAATATATAAAATAAAGACCGATTTATAATGATTATTAGGTAGACTATAAATCTTTTATTGAAATAAGCAAAGAAATATAATATTTAAAGGATAAAATTCTAAGAAAAAACAAACATCATTTACTTACGATCGAAAATTCTAAAATCAAACAAAATGTAATAAATATAAAATAATTATTATAACTATATAAAATAGTTAACATAAACTGAAATCTGTATAAAATTTTTTTAAATAAATTATACCATGTAAATTATAAATACAAATAAATTACATCAGAACAAAATTTGTTCAAAAATTGCAAATTTTAAGAGCTTCTTCCTTAACATAGAGATTTACAGTCAATCATATTCTTTGCACAAAGGTGTGGAAATTGAACACATTGCAGCATAACATCCGAAGCTCCCTGAAAATAAAAGAGGTCAATGTATTGTTAGTATTACTTATTACAAATAGAACTAAATTAGTTTATATATGTTATTTGGTTACGAAATATTATTCAATTTATTGGAAATAATACATAATTATAAAATTTTAACAAAATACTTGATTATTCTACATGTTAGGTAATACATTTGAATTCAGTTACATTGACATCGAAGGGAAGTGACGTCTTAATAAGTGAACGTCATACAAAGCATATTAAAGGAAATAAACAAAATATAAATGTTGGAAACAATATACAGTCGGCTCTCAATAATTCAAACCTCTACCGAGGTCCCTATAAAATCTCTGCACATTTCGAATGAAATCCAAGCAATTTTGTGCTCTCGGTAATTCCAACCAAAAAACCTCTGCAATTTACTAAAACCACGCACGCAGTAATAAGAACTCATTGGCGTAAAACACTCGACAATTGGAAGTTTCAAATTTGTTACAGCATTTCTCGTAATTTTTCTCTTAGAAAAAGTTACAGAGCATCAGCATTGAACCAGCAAACAACCACTTTATAATGCGAAATCTTGTTAATTCGAAGTATTTTAAAGGTCCCTTGGAGGTTCAAAATATCAAGAGTCGACTGTATTTATTAATTCTACATTATAGATAATAATTTATTCCTAATTTGATCCACAAACACAAAACAAACATTTCATATAATAAAACCACAAAAGTAAAAATTGTGAATGACTTTATTTATTATTACAATAAAAAATAGTTGTTAGAAAATCAATGACAAACGAAATAGAACTTGAACTAAAAGATTGCCATTAGAACACATTAAAACGGGTCGATGCGACACGGTGTTTTGGTTCACTTGTTGTACTTCCATCGAAAATGTTTAAAGATGAGGAAGATTTCATTACATTAATGTTAAATAGAAAAGAAGATTCGCCAAAACGGACGGAATTGCAACATATTTAACCAAACAGCGATTGGCAGTTCATCATATTGGTTGCACAATAGTGGGGGAATTGGACTCCCTGCAGAAGAATGTCAGTAATTCCCTAAAATAAAATAAAAAATGTAAATAATAAATATAAAATGAATTAATCTAGGTCCCTAATCCTTATTCTTAGCATAATCCAGGAAAATATATTAAAACATTTGAAATCACTTTCATTAATTTATCTTCTAGTGTTTAATTGTTGATATACTTCTGGAATGTGTCTTTTGTAATTCTTCTTTAAATAATGCCAGATACATATAAACTCGTAACACACTTGAAGTTTTTTTTAAATTATAATTTTAAATAACGATATTATTGAATCTTTTAAAAAATAGAAAATTCCAAGATGGATGAAAATTTGAAAATGATTTGAAATTTAAATATTGTAAAACTGGGGTTCCCAAACTTTTTCAATTAACGGCACCCCTATATGATTGATGTACAATCGAATAAAGTAGGTGCTAATAAAACTGCAATTTATGTTAGTTAGAAAGGAGCACACCGTAATACGTATACTTTACTATGTGCTCCTTTCTATATAACATATGAAATTGAGTTTCTTTATTTAAAAATAATTTTTGTACGAACAGGGGCACATTTCAGTTGGTACTTGAGTATCTTAGCTATACCCGGGATTCTTCTACTAGAAGATGATGAGCCTCACGGCGCCCTAGGGCGTCGCGGCGCACAATTTGGAAACCTTTGCAGTAAAAGATTCTTATTTGCGTTTCTCGTATTCGCGGTTTTTTCGCGGATGAACAAATTTAACCATATTGGATAATAAGGATTGTGATCCCTGATTTGAATATTAAAGAATTTTTCAAACCATCGAATAAACTTTCAGATCATATTTAATAAATTATAATAATAATAGGGTAAACTTGGGAGTGACACCATATTTTTTGGAAAAAGAGCTGTAATTAGTAAAATGAAAGGTGTAGTCAATTGGAATGCTTTTCACTTTGAAGCATAGGTAATATCAATACATTTTGGTTGGGACTGTAATTGAAAAAAATATCTAATAAAAACTGACAGTTGAAAATTTGACATCTTATCGAACACGTACAGATATGGCAATCAATTTCATTTACATGAGGTACAATTTCTATTAGTTTTTTTTTATACAGAATTCTTTTTTCATAACTATTGCAATCTGAAAAGTACTTTTTGCAAGAATCACGAGTACCTTTTTTTGACCAGAACAACAATCAATCAAATCAGCTTATTTTTTTTATTTTCGCATTTCTTTATTTTTGCGATTACCAAAACTAATTTTTTTATCGGTTCACTGGATCCATTTTATTAATGTATATCATAAGTAAAAATATAATGCAAGAACATTTGCAAACAAATAATAGCATGGTAAAGCACTAACCAAAATAACACATTAAACCAAAAATTTCTATAATTTCTCTTTGTTTATATAAATTATCATCAATGAAACCATTAAAGCACGAAATTCTTAACATAATAAAACAGCAAAAATATTAATTTTTAAATATCACAATTAAAATTTAATTTAAAAAAATACTGACAAGGCGTTGAGATCCATTTAAGAGCTTTAAAACCCAGAAAAAATATACATCTATCTTTTACCCACCCTAAATTAAAGAGAGTATGGCATCCTTGCTCCTTCTATGGCGTCTCTCTTAAGTTTACCCTACATAATTATAGGATTTTTCATGTTGAAATTGTTATTCGCGGTATTCTTGAGGAACGCAATCCCCACGAATAAAGACCTTTTACTGCATATTATTATAAGAATTCTACACAATCCGGGCATTTTGAAAGAAATATTAAGTTTATTTTATGATTACACTTGCAAACAGATAATAAGTATTACATAAGATGATCAAAAGTCAAAGTATTACAAACCAAAAGATGAATATCAAAAGAGTATTTTATCATTTCAACGATTGATATTAAAAAAAGACCAAAAACAATCAGCTTCAATGTACTCACTTTAAGATCGGGAATACAGGCAGTCAGACAATAGATGATAATGTACCAGAAGGCGCAGAAGCCGGCTACCCAGAAAGAGAGGAGGATCAGGATGATCAGCCATATTACGAACCACAGTGGATTTTTCATCTTGATATCTATGGGGCAAGACGACGGAAAAGAAAAGTTTGTTTTTATTAAAGAGAATTACGTTCAGCAGATGTTGTGTTTGAGGTTTAAGAAGCAGTCACTCGTTCATCACATTATACTAGAATCTTGTTAGCATTCCTCATTTCCCCAAAAGCACAAGAAAACCTATTTTTAATCCGAAAACAATGAGTCGCCGCGTTATTTGAAGAAGATTATGGCCCTTGATAATGTGATATGTGGGAATTAACGGGTGTTTTACCGTTTGATAAGAGTCAAGAGAGGCGTCACCACTTAGACCGGCACCGTAAACTATGGAGAAGTGTTGATAATTCCGACTGAATATAATAAAATGGTTGACTTTTTCGAATAATATTCCCAATTGTTTTTATTTCTTCCGCTATTACTACGTGATGATATTTAAAAACAATAAATATTGGCCATATGCGAAAAACCTGTTGCCAATCCGACGACGACCACGTGAAAGTAGAGACGGGATTTATCGAACTCGAATACTGTATGTGTCGCCAAAAGATCAGAGTAAATTAAAGCAACGGTTTTATTTGCAAACGCTGACGTAAATAAATCGGTATGCAGAAACAAACACACACACTTGTTGTTTTTATTATCAAAAACACACTCAATATACAATATTTAACGCTGATTTTTAAATAGCGACTCAAAATAAAGATGACTGAATCATATAATTAATTCCAATTTAGTCATACATGAGTAACCGTCACGATTATAACTGCACTAAAACGCGATAACAACACCCAATAATGGTCAAAACGTAATCTAAGCAACTCACAACGCTCTGCCACTCACTTTGTCACACACTTGAATATTAAATCGACTTTTTTCCACTGAAATTCCTTTGATTTTGCACTTGTTTTGGGAGTCCAACGCTAGACAAAACTATATAATACAAGTGAACAACACCGAGATCGATTCGGGTTCTAAATTTAGGCGCGGACAAGTCACGGTCTGTGACTCTCCAGAGGGGAATAATCGGATGGTAAAACAAAACTGAAGAGAAATTGTGAAAGAAAATCAACAACAAAACAGAAAATAATTCATGGCCCCCCAGTTTTAGTAAATTGTGTTTTCTCTGGAAGAAAATTCCTACAATCACCCACACACGCAAACACAAACCAAATGCAACAAGTTTAAAAAAGCACCACCTTCTTCGATTTAGAACTGCACTCTGACTGAACTAATAAAATGAATGACGACGACTCGAATTCAATTTTGAGACTGTGCGGTAAACCAACCTCACCTTCTTATCGGTGTGTAAATGTGACAGAGTCAGAAAGCGAAAATGCTGGTTTGTTTTGGACCGACCTGTCGACTTTTATAAATAAGGTAAAAAGTCAAGTCCATGAAAAAATCACGTTCAAAATAAACAACAGTCCGGTCAATGAAAAGTCTCTACTCTCTCTACTACCAGTGAAAAAAAAGAACTATTTGACATAGTATGCGATCATAATACTACAATTAGGATTGGTAACGGTGAGATTTTTATCATGAACTTCAAATTATTCTGAAATTTTTTAAAACCAATTGGATTCTAAACTTGACTCAAACCTCTTTTTCAAAATCAATACTATCTTTTATGAATTTTCCAATATTGCGAAAATTTTTTTTAAAACTTAAACTTAAAGAAGTTTCACTTGAAAATCTGATTACGTATCTTCAGTATCCTATTTTAACAGATTTTAAGTCAAATGAACTTTTAAGACAACATTTTGTTGTAAATAAATATAAACAAATTGTCAATTCTGTGAATGAAGTAAGTTGGATACTAAGATTAATTAAGAATTGGACTATGAAATTTGTATGAATTTCCAGTCACAAACACATTTAAAAATAAACAAAAAGATGAAATGGGGTTTACATTATTTGTATGAAATTTGGTCTTGTTTCATCTTTGTGGTATAGCACAAGTATGAATTGCAAATTAGAATTTAAAAAATACCTATGATGGGATCGAATCTTATAAACTTACGTGTGCAAGTGTAATTTATTATTACTGTATGCCATTTTAACAAACGTATTTTTTTTATTGTTGTTATTATTATTATTATAATTTTTTTTTAAAACAAAACTAAAATTTATAAAAAAATCACAAAAAATACGATTTAAAAATATATCATCAATAATGTAAATTGTGTTTTGAAATAGAATATATATCAACACTACTTCCTACAACAATACATTTACAAATTATTTAAATTTAATTAAACGCACAGAATAATTATAGAATTTCGTAAAAAGCAAGACAAAAATTCTTTTGGTCTCATCTTAACCTGAATTTGTTTACAAACAATGAATCTCTTCTTTAAAACCGGTTTATTAAGAAAAAAAATTATTCTGTTTTTATCGAATCTTCGCAAATATTCGACTTAAAACATATACATATACTATTAGGTAAAGTAAAAGTAAAACTCTTATACATATAGAAAGGTAAAAGTGTTGAGATTCAATATTTATTTGTGTGAGTTATAATAAAAAGCTCACAAAATTAGGTTGGTAAATAATTTGTATGTTACTTTTATTAAAATTTATTTATACAAATAATACTTAATTAATAAGTCCTGTTAAAACGATATCAAATAGATGTCATTCACCTTTCAATGGAAAAAATCAATGAATAATACGTCCAATATGGTAATTGTTTTATTAGTATTTATCACGATATTTAGAAATTAGTCCTGACGTTTTAATAGAGGCAAAGAACTTTCACCTTGAACTTGGAAATAAGTGTCCATAATGTCATTAAAAGGGTTCTGTAGAGGATAGAGTTTAATTGTTGCATTCCTTTCCAATTTTCTAATTCCTAGCGCTGTCCCTACAAACTTGTAAATTACAATAATTATAAAAATATGACATAATAATTAATAATAAACGCAAGAACTTCCATTTTTGTTCGAACCAGTGATAAAAATGCACGTATTTTTTATTTCTCTGTCAATTTACATAACTTTCTTTTACATCAGTTATTTTCAAACTGCTTCTTTTTTTACATATTCCACTCTTATCTATCTCCAAATCAAAGCAGAATAAGTTATTCTAAAGACAAGGAAAAGAGACAGACGAGTTGTCGATTCTTAAAGCATTAAATATAGTGGGAAAAGCTTTATGAAGGCTCCGCTGAATCNTACATCAGTTATTTTCAAACTGCTTCTTTTTTTACATATTCCACTCTTATCTATCTCCAAATCAAAGCAGAATAAGTTATTCTAAAGACAAGGAAAAGAGACAGACGAGTTGTCGATTCTTAAAGCATTAAATATAGTGGGAAAAGCTTTATGAAGGCTCCGCTGAATCCTGATGACGACTAGGGCTCCGCAATCCAGCTGCACACACTTCCCACAGTTCTATTATATTTAAATTAACATAAAAGCGTCAATTTGTTTAGAAAATAATAATTAAATTCACCAAAATTGAAATTATGATAAATCAATATTCCAATAACATTTGCACGATCAAGTATCAATACCGAATAATGACGAGTCGATACTTTAAAAAAGTAATGAATAATAATTGATATCGATTTTTGACATCACTAATGCTTATGCCAATTATTTCGAATCAAAAATTTTTTTTATACAAATATTTAAGGAAATTGCAGGAAACCGACTACAGATTATCGCCGTGAAAACAAAGTACTATATATAGTTATAGGTATTGGTTATAGCCGCTAAAGAATAATGATTGGTCATATGTCGGTGAACATAACCAGCTATAAGTAGATCTTCGCTCTTCTAGATTCAAAAATTGTTA
>JXOV01006927.1:294-39884 GCA_001014945.1 Clogmia albipunctata
ATTTAAAAACTTTTGTTTGGGAATTTTTTCATATTCGGTTATGTAAATATTTTTTGTAAATAATTAATTTCTAATAAACATTTTATATATATAAAAAAAAAACACTGTTATTTTTCTGTTTTGAGAAAATTTATTAATTTAAATATTTTTTCTACAGGGTTTAAAATTATTTTTTTGAACGAGGGAACGGGTATGAAGGACTTAATTTATTTTTGCAATTTCCTTCTAAATTAACGAATAACAGATTTTAAAAATTGACGTAATCAGAGCCGCATGATACAGACCAAATTACCAAAACGTATACATATGAGGGATTTATAATTATTAATATGATTCGATAAACGACGCTCATTATTTATTTTGAAACTTTATCTTCGTAACTCTATGATTTTTTGGTATCTAAGTGCCCACATCTCCCCATAAAAATATGGAGCTTTTTGGCAAAAGTGGTCCCTGAACTAATATATGTATATTGAGGCAAATTCTTTGTAGATTATGACTTTCTTTTTTTCTTGTAAAAAAATGCATAATTTTTACCATTAAAAAAAAGTGATACAATATAACACCTAAATTAATTGCAAGAACCTAATTTTTCATGTGATTGCAAAAGTATTTTCATTTTTTTTATAAATGATACTTTATTTGCATAAAGTATTCTTTTAATTAAAACAATTTTAAAATAGTTATTTAAACAACGTGTAGAAAAAATGAACCATAATTAAACTCGAGTAGAGTTTTTAACTCATTTCATTTGTTTTCTAATATATAGATACTAGTGTTTAATTATGTGTTTTTCAAACAAGTTTTTTACAAAATTTTATATAATTCGCATATTTATGAGCTATTTTTTTGCGAAATACGAAGTAAAAAATAAGAAGACAACCCAGTACTAAATTAAGTCTAAACACATACAATTAAGCGAAGAAGTAGTCAAGCCAATAGAACTTTCGAAAATTTTTCTATATATCACCGAAATAGAGCACCAAACACTGTATCACAGATATTCTTGTGATAGCACTTATCATTTAAAATCCAGAACATCATTTATGATAAGACAAAATTTTCTTTTTTGAAATTGAAAAAAAAAAAATTAAATTGATTAGTAAATCATAGTCTACTTTACTGAGAGGCTTGACAAACGTCATAATATATTTTCTTTCTAAGCTACTTAGATTAAAAATTATAGTTTTTAGTAGTTGCATTTTGTGTATTTACATGTTTTGTAATTGTCTTCCGGTATTGAATTATACTTTATTCAATATTGTACATTTATGAAACAATTTATAGAAGAAGTATTGGCTATTAAAATGTAAACATTTTTCAACAGAATTGTATAAACATATTTCTTTGCATTTTGGTTACTGAAAATGCATATCACGGTATTAATATTTGCTATGTCAAAGACATTTTTATAGCATTATTCCGTTCAATCTTTTCAATTGATATGATCGATTAGTATTAATAAATATTATCGACATGCTCGTGATTTGAATTAAGACTAGTGTTTAACAATACCACTTAACGACCTAGTTGAATTATAAATAACTATTTTGAAATGTCATGTCAAATGTGTTTCACATTGATTTGCAACAACTGAGTACATCCCGATTATTTAGATGCCAAATAATTAACAGTTAATAAATAATTTTTCTATTTGTTAATCTTTGTGACATTAAAAACTGTACTATGTATTTTGCAGACCTTTTTCTATATTTTTCATCTTGTGAAATGAAACAGAATAGGATCTGTCTGGCGTTAACTCAATCATCTAATTAGTTCCGATTAACTAGAATCACATTTCGAGAGAAGTATCGGAAATGGATAGCCTGATTGTGTGGCGGAGAGATGGGCCATCAAATAATGAGTGGCTCCATTTATTGCTTCCGTATGTGTTCAAAGTGAGTTCCGCGCGCATCAGCTAATTAGCCTAACACTTCCCAATTAGAGGAGCGGCGTTACAAATTAACCCATAAATAAGTGAATTCTCGAGTCGAATTACGAGACATCTTGAATCTCGTGCTCTTGGAAATGATGGAACTAATCAAGTGGTTTAGGAAGGAACAAGGAAGAGGAGTCGAATGATAACCGTGGCCAATCACGTCCCAAACCACCCACTTGGTTTGATTCTCTTCGGTCTTTTCCTGTTTACATTTCCCGAATCCGGTTACAAGCGCTGTTCACTTTTGATTTTAATTTGATTTCTGGGCTGATTAGGGGTGGCAAAGTGGTTTGATGTTATCATGGAACTGCCCTAGGAATGAAATAACAATAAATTGAATTGTTTCTGCGCACCCCAAAGTATCAAAAAAGCGACTGGATCAACTGAAATATTATATTATTAATAAGCGTGATTGGGATTATATCGAATAATCACATCAAATTATTATCTCTCGAGAGGGAGTAGAGTCTCTCTGTTTGGACAGAGGACACGGAGAAGGGAGTATCCTATCAATATTAACAAGCAGAACGCTATATTCGCATATAATAATAATCTGAGCCCATAATAATAATGGGCAACAATAAACAATCTGATCCGATGATGATGGTGATGGTGACAATAATTGCCTCTGTTCCTTCTCCACTGATGCTGCTGCGGAGAAACTCAAAGCAGTAGCACCCTCGTCTCATCTCCGAAGAGGGAGAATTGTGGGTGTGTCGCTGCTGACTTAAAACAAATCATAAAATAAATTAATATTTCCATGGCACCGAAATATGCGGTTTTAAACGGCTTTTCCTAATTAGGTGTCCCATTTCAAATGCCGGCAGCCGACAAAATGCTGCTCCTCACAGCCGGGGAAATACACAGCACAGCCACTTTTCGGGCCATTGTGCTCACCGCATCCCATTAGAGGAACACCGAATATTTGTGGCGGTTTTTTCCTCTTTTTCGGCCAGCGTTGTCATCGAAGCCAGCCCCCATTTTCCCCCTAAAATATGAATACTCCCCGTAATCATGTTCACCAATTAATTAGCCCCGAACCACTCTTAATAAGCTGTCTACATATAGACTATACTCTCTCCTTTCTGCTGTGGCCCAAAGAGGGGTGGATATTTACACTCGGATTTTAATTGCCTTCCTCTAGTACATTATGTATTGTGCGATTATTTGTCGCATTTTGGTGTGGTTCAACCGACAAATTAATTAGTAAAGGCTTAAGAAATGAAGACATGATAGTTCAAAAGTCTTATTTAACATTATCAAGCATGCTTATTAAAATAATGGCTAATAAAGTAAGCTTTTTCCTTTGGTTTGAGTTTATTTTCAATCACTTCTCCGCAAGTGAAAATTTGTACTATTTTTCACTAGTGAAAAAACAAGTTTCATTGTTTACGAAGAATTAGCTTAAGAACAAAATTTAGAATTAATTTATTTTACAAATAGGATATTTTCCTAATTATTACAGAACGATTTTTAAATTATAATTATTTTTTGAATGGTTGATACATTAATTTTTGTATGACAAAGGATGTCATAAAATTAACGAAATATTTTAATTAACCGTAAAACAGAGTATTTGACTTTAGATATTACTATTTAAAAGAATCATAAATTACACATAATAGGGTATTTAGGGATAAGGCATTTTTCAACTTTATAAGGAGAATTTCCTCTATTTGAAAAGTTAAAGATATTAAAATATTAAAAATATCTAACGAGGACGTAGTATTATCCAATTGCTCGTATAATCTCAGGAGCCTTAGGTCTAGGATCATATGGACTTCATAGGAAGGTTAAGACATTTTTACATCGTAACAGTATAAATTTTGAGGAAAAAATGACCACGCACGAATTAGCGTTTGAGAATCATTTGAATTCAAAATGGACGAAATCAAGCACCGAGGAGTCATCGAATTTGTTATGCTAAAGGGACACACTACAGTGGAGATCAAAACCAAACTAGATAACGTGTTCGGGAACTCTTCACCATCACTTAGCACTATTTACCAGTGGATTCTTAAATTTAGGATATCTGTTTTATTCGAACATGGAGGCAGACAACCGACAACAACGGCAATGACTGAAGAAAACATAAAAATAATAGAAAATATTGTTCTAATCGATCGGCGATAAAAGTTTTAAAAAATTGTGGAAGAGTCCGGACTAGCAATATATAAGTGTCCAAAGGATAAAAACGAACTTGGGTAGTTATAAGTTTACAAAGTGGATACCGAAAGTTCTTTCGGCAGTGGAAAGGGAACGACGGGTAGAAAGTGCATGATCGTTTTGGACCTATGTGGTAACGATCCAGGACAAATTATCCAGTAAATTGTTACTGGAAATGAAACGATAATCCTTTACTTTGATTCAGCAACAAAAGAGGAGTGGATTGAGTGGTGCCATCCTTAAGATCCTCGGCCTCTAAATGCAAAAGTCTAACAATCGCGAGAATGATTATGGTTACGATCTTTTGGGATCACTTAGGAATTCTGTTGATTGATTTTGAAGAAGAAGGTACTACCGTCAACGGAGTGAACTACGCTAACCTGTTCAAGAAGCTACGGGACAACATAAAGGTGAAACACTGCGGGATGTTCCCCTAAAGAGTCTTGATTTTTCACGAAAAAAATTCCAAATTTGTGGTAATTTGATGACATCATTTTTATCTTAAAATATTTTAAGGATTTTATGAACTTCGTATAAAGTTCTAAATAAGGTTAAAAAATAAGATCTTATTTTACAAAAATAACAACCTTTTAATAATACTGATTTATGGGCAAATGTTTTAAATTTTTAAATTGAGGTTTTTTTGTACTTTTTATCCACTTGAACTTTCATTTATTATACTCGTATGAAGTCTTATTAGAAAACAAAAAGTATTATATTATAATTTTCTTAATTCGCTATTAATTGCAATATAATTTTAAAATTATAATTCGTGAAATCTCGATTCCAAATTAAGTTTGATTTAACCAATTTGTAAGTAATTACACCCAAGCTGTGTCGGCACTTCTTATTCCATCATAATTACTTATGTACAATCCAATTTCATCAATTTCCGCAAAATAAGCACATAAATATATGTATATACCCAACAATTAAACACAAACAAAACTTTTCAGTGATCATAATCGAGAAAATGTTGCCGTAAAGACGTTGACTGAGTTAATTAATTAAATTACCAAAATAAATTTTAACAAATCAGCATCCCTGAGGGGCGACTTTGAAAAGGGTTTGAGAGGAGGTATGAAGATGGGGAGGGGGGAGCTGCCTGTGCTTAATCATCTCGATTACGATGCCATTTACTTGCGTTATGATGAGGATGTTCTCTCTCCTGGCAACAGCCCAGACAAACTTTGCCAAAGTGTTGTGTAATTCATAACAGGGTAATAAGAAGTAATGTTCCAGAGTCTTAATTAGTTTGATTTCCATAAATAAATATATCCGTTTCCGGTTACACAGGATGGAAGAAGGGTTGGATGTTTGAAGTTGAACCAACTCCAGACAAGAACATTGTACATTAATGAAGTATGTATGTATGTACTTAATAATGGCTGGTTATTTACAATATAATAAATTAGAACGTTATAGGTTTTTTAACTTATTTTTGAAAATATTTCTAATATTTAACAAAAAATCTATCAATTTAATGGTTTTTATAGTTAATAATGATATTACTATAATGTAAATTATAAAAAAATGAAAAAATTCTTTGTACAAATAGATAGACTCGAGTGCTTTAAAGGACTGTGCATTAATTATTGCGAATCAACCATGTTTTATTCAAGGCCTTATGTATTTATATCAGATTTGACCAAGCAACCCATCAAGAGTTATAGCCCTCACTCATATGTATGATTCCTTGGAGAGATGAGTGCCGCCCATCGCATCCTCCTCACGTAAGTGTTGTCCCTTTCATTGATAACGTCGCTATATATGACGTTTCATTTTTTTCCAAAAAATGATTCGATTGATTTTGTTAATTTTACTTTATATTTCAAGATTTTCAAATTAAAATACTCATTGAAATGATAAGGGAAAGTGTTTAGAAGTGAATTATTGTGCGGAAATTTTGTTTCGTTGAAGAAAAACAAGAAAATCGTTGAAATTTCAATTATTGGAAAATGTTTTATTTTTTTGTAAATTACGTATAAAATGAAGATATTGTTTTATATAAATTAAAGTTATAAGTGTTTTAATCATGTTGATGTGTTATTTCGGTGTAATAATTTATTTTCAGGTGACAAAAAGTGGATTTAAAAATTTCATTTTTCGGGGCATTTATATTTTACCTCATATTTAAATAATTACTTTTTAAAATAAAAACCAATGGGTTTGACTTTTCATGACTGTTTGTTTTCAGTGTATTATTCAATTAAACGCACCCAGTCCGGTTGTAAACGGATCCAGTCAATCCTTCCATTATATTTATATTTTTGCGCTGGTAATATTATTCAGCAATGTTATTGTCAAAACTTTTTATATTTTTTTAGTCTAGGGCGTAGACTATACAGGCGGATTGTAATTATTATCCCCTAATTATCATGGTGGACTCAATAGCAACTTTGCTCTTTCTCTTGATAAATGGAATGTCCTTATTTCAACATCCGTGTGCTAATCGGAGAGCAGTGGCAGAAATCGCCGACGACCTATAAAGTGGATGGGACAGGACAGGATTAGGTAGGTAATTTTATCTGAGTTTGAAGGTTGGCAGAATCTCGACGGAAAAATCCTTTCTAACAGAAGGTCGGTGCTCTCATATTTTGTGATCTCAATTGAAACAGTAGCCTGGTTCGTGATAGTGCCATTAGTACTTAAATCATTTATAAATCATTTATTTAAAAATTTTACGTTAAAATTTTTCTTCAAAGCACAAGTCCTTTAAAACGTATAATCATTAGTACTTTAATTTATAATAATAACAGGTCCTGCAACCAATATGCACCATAGTAATTTCCGCTAAATCTGTGTAAATTAGTTGGTTTTAACAAGTGTGAAAAATTCGAGTCGGTGAGTTTTTCTTCGTTTCCGAATTGTTCAAATTATGTTTTAAATATAAAATGTATATTTTAATCAAATTTAACAAACATATTTTATCGTGTAATAATATGTAATTAAGAAATAAGCACTGTTATTGTTACAAATTGAGCAAATATTCTGGTACTTAAGAGAGATACTTTGGTAAGTGAACTGCTTAATCTATTTCAAAGTTTGAAACTGGTATTAAGGACGGAAGGGATGAAGACAGTCAGATTTTCCGAAATACATTTAATTACAACCAGTTACATAGCACCAAATGGAGCATCATGAGGAGGATGGGATGAGGAGGTGTTTAAAATCCGTTCCTATATAAAAGTTGTCCCACAAAACTTAATTATTTGATGGCTGATAATTGTGTAGCTGCCTGTGGAACATTACCGAAAATAACGGCGACAATAAACAACTTTGGAGAGGCCCATGGCTTCCTTCCTCTACAATAAAATTTATTATTTACAAATTGCTTTATATAGACTCGGAAACCCGTAAGAGTTCTTATGTGCACGACGGCGCTTTCATAAAAGCTCTTCCAAGCGAACAATAAACATTTAATGCTAATTTTATATTGTTATTTTATTAAATAATTGTCTGCTGCCGTTTCAGACCCGATTCTCCAGCCATTATCCTCTGTTCTACAAAAGCCCTGCTCCCCTCTCTACACCCACCCAACTCCACAGAACAGTCTCCTCTGGCCCTAAATAAATTCAATTTCAGTCTGTGAGAATGTATGTAAATTGTGTGCCAGGGTTTTATGTACGAATCCTGGTGTATTTTGTGAACCGAACAACGGTAATGCGTAGAGTACATAAAATAATGACAAAGTGTATATTCAAATGTTTGGCGCATCGTTAAACTCACTGATAATAAACACCATTACATTTAATGTCTGTCACATTTTGAAACTGCTCTCCGGAAAAGCTTCAATTAGTGAAATTATCACATGCCAGCATAATAGCTGTACAAGTCAAAATATGCATTCAATTTACAGCTATGGAGAAATGTCAATGGTTCCAAATTAACCAGACATGGCTTGGTTTATTTCAAATTTAATTGGATTGTAGTTCAATAATAGTATTATACATAATACCATATTTAGGAGCTTAGTTTAAATTGTACTTAACAAAAGATATTTAAAAACGAGTAAAACAAGTTTTCTTTAAAAAAGTGTTTAATAGTGGATTTTTTCAACCAGTTTCTCAACAGAAATTTATGAAATTCGTATATATATATATGCAATTTAAGCACCAAATATTAAATTGTACTAATTTATAAAACACCTATACTGCCCTAGTGTGCGGTGCTGAATGGCGGGTCTAATAAACACTTTTATCATATTCCATCATAATCTTTTTCAAGAAAGTTTAAAGGAATCATCATTTTGCAACATTTTATTGTTAACAACAATTGTGATAGGAAGGGAGAGCTAGAGCGATATACGAGGAGGTGATACGTTATCGTGCATCGCTACAATGATCTTATTCAAATATTTATATATAGATAAGGGCTATAACCCCCAGGCTGATTCTGTGCCTAACCTACCATTTCCATAACTAATTTAGAAGTACAATCCTATAATATTTAATGTATAATTCAACGGTGCTAAATAATGACCGAAATTGTAGAGGAATCTAGAGTTTTATAACACCTTTTCTGCAAAAGTTTATATAATTTAGGTTGGTATTATTTTAAATTCTAGGTATTGCGAATAGGATTGAAACATTAAAACTGTTAACTTCACACCTTTGTAGTACATATAGCTATTTAATTGTATAACTTTAACTTATAATAAAACTTATTTATTATATTCAATATTATTTATAAAATTTCCACAAAATATTAGGTTATTTCATGACTATACTATCTTCTTAAAAAATTATGATCTGTTTTATGTAATTTTTAGGTCACATTTTTTCTAAATTATGTCTCCAATCACATATTTAATTGGACCAGAAGATTAAATTGGCGTGTAATAACCTGATTTTCCGAAAACAATTCTCTCCTCAATTATCTCCTGGCATGGAAACCTGAATGGCGAAGGAGAAAAAAACGTCTTCATCTAACTGTTCCTCCCTCTACTCTGTTAGTTACCCAATTACACTTTTGCCATTAGATTGCTATTAGTATTGTTATTGAACTTTCCACCAGATAGTTCCTATTGATGCATGAAATAGACTATTTTCTGGGAAAAACATCCCCTTTTCTCTCTCTCTCTCTCTCTCTCTCTCTTTATTCCGTATTCCCATCCACCACCTCCGTCTCGGTCAGGACTCTGTGTCTTTGGTATTTTTCTATTATTCCTGTGTAATTCTTGAGACTTGTAAATGTATTTGAACTTCTGAGCATTGGTATTTGTGTGAATAAATTTGCAAATGCCTTTGATGAGAGAATTGACATTTGTCCCAAGTCTCAAGACCCGACCCCAAACAAAAACGCAATTTGTATTAATTTTTTCCACTGTTTTTCGTGCTGATGTTTTTGGATTTTGGGAAAGCGATTCGTGAATTATCCAAGGGGAATGTTTGTGCTGCTGCAGTGATCGACTTCAGTTTCCCTTTCATGGTACATTTATAATGGCTTAATTTCTTAACACTGTGCACGTGTGATTCGATTCACACGTTTTAATGGGGTGAATCTCAGCGCTCGGACCTTTTCCTTCTTCTCTGGCTTGGCATCATCGTTCGCCAATTCCTCTCCCACCATCGCATCAACGAGACGAGACGATGGATTTATTTATTAACCATGTAATTTTCCGTATAATTGTGATTCAATTCATTTGGACTGGCGCCTCTTTTTCTCCTTCTCTGAATGGTGGGTGATTATTTCGGGTGAGCTACCGATTGGAACAAGGACGAAAAAATCACCGGGGTGTTAAATAGGAAAACATCGGAGGCAAATAAGGTGCAGGGTTTTTTAAAAGTGTTAGAGAGTTTGACAACAACAAAATTAATTCGCTCTAGGGTTCATGTGTTTGTTAATCAGGCTCTTGGATTCCGACCTAAATCTCATTACAATTTAATTGTGTGTACATGCGGAATAGTCCTGTACCAATAAAGGACACACGCTCGTCTCTCAATCCCCATTAATGCACCATAAAAGGTTTTTAATTTGGAAATAATTCGAGTTAATTTTTTGAATGGTGCCGCAGCAGATTAGCGTTTTCCAGACACTCTCCTCACTCCTTTTGAATCAAAATCAAGTCCTCCTAAGCAGATTCCATTCTATAACGCATATTATATGCATTGTTGTGATGATTGCGGATTTAAAAATGAAATTCACTGCTCAAAGTTTTGATTCCATTTCAAAATCGAGATCATCATCCTAGACAGATATCCCGTTTAATATTTCCTGCTCTGTCTCTTTTTAGCATTATTATTTTTAAATTCAGTCACAGTTATTTTTGTAATGTACAGTAAATGGGAATCTCCATTTCAAAATCCATTCTCCTATTAAATCGTTTTTCAATCTCCACAGAATCACACTTTTAATCCCGGCTGTTTGTTGACTGGAAAATGCTCTAGACCCCGGCAAAAATTACTCTTAATTCGGATTAAATGCGGCGTTGTTTATTCGTGTGCTGGCGCGAATTATAATTGAAAAATGGAATCCAATTTATTTCTAATTAATATGATAATTTTGCGGAAATGGCTTGTTATTTTTGTCAGTCGTCCGTATTTTATGGCAATTGTTATCATCATTACTTCCGGCTTTAATCCATTAGATATATACCATAGAATTTTGATGATCCCATATACAAAACCACATTGTATTTCATTAATATTTTATAGTTAGCTACATAAATTACGAACGAAATCAATTCAAACCATAAAGCTTCAGATACGGAATTTACTTAGGTAATAGCTTCTATTATTCCCCCAATCATCCATATGCAATACCCATTGCTATACATCCTTACAATCGAATACACTTAAACCGTAATATCAGGGTACAACACATAGAACTGAAATAGGTAAAAGTGATAAGAAGATTTAATTATATGAGAAAATACAAAAATTTTAAGTAATTAATAAATGATATTTTAGTAATAATAGTTAAAAATAATGTATAATCTCTTGCTTCCTTTCAGAACAAAGGGTAGCAAGTAAGATCTAATGAAAACACTAAATCAATAAAGAAAGTTAAATGTGTTTGACCTATACTGCCCTTGAGCGGTGCTGAATGGTGGGTCGTTGGCACATATATCCTATCCACATCCCTTGAAATAAAAGTAGATAGTGAAAACGCCTACGTGAGGAGGAGGCGGTGGGCGGTACCCCTTCCCTCCAAGGAATCACGATGGTGCAACGGTCCTGTGATCATTCATATGTATTTATATATATGAGCGAGGGCTTTAACTCAGTCATGGGTTGTTTGGTCCAAATTTAACATTACATTACATTATATCTTCAACCTTTCACGCACTTCTGTATAAAGGGAACACTCTTTCATTAGAGTAAAAAACAAATTCATATCGTCTACGGCCGGGGTTTCCAAACTTTTCGGCGCGCCGTGGAATGTATGTAGGGGCGCCGTGAGCTGAAACAGTTTGGGAACCCCTGGTCTACGAGCAAAATTGGCTCGTTGTCATAACATAAGATGAATTCCTTGTACAAAAGTGGTACTTTTAATGTTCTCCGCCGTTTTATGCTAACGAGATTCTGGAAAAGGTTTAAAATCCATATTCAATTTATTATGAGGATTGTAGAGAATTATGGATCTAGTATGGGTGTCCGTTTTATCAATTTCTTTTATTAGTAGTGTTAAACACCCCTTCAAAATTAACGATATATTATTGAGAATTTTTTTAAAAATATTCTTTTAAATAGACTGAAGAATTAAACTTATTTGATGGATTGTAAATAAACTTTGATACACTTGCAAAAAGCCGATATAGAGTGTTCTTTCCCCAGTTTTGACGCGAAACAATAAAATTTCTTGTGGTAATGCGAAATGTACGTTGATGATGCTATATTGATTGTGGAATGGGAAAACTTTTCCACTTCGTGTATTATGAATGAGGAGCTTGGGATGAGGTAACAACATGGCAGAACTAATATTATTTTGATCCCGACCAAGTGTTAAAATCTTTTATTTCTCGCAGTACTTAAATCGGGCAACTGAGCCATTCCTCCTCCGGCTGTGGAAGCCTGTTTTGATCGCATTCCATCGGATTTCCCTGAATTATTAATCTCGATTGTAATGTGCTCCTAATCAAGTGGGTATTTCAGTGAAATCATTTACCATTTGATTGATGTATCTTTTCTAACGTGGATTCTTGAAGTTGTAAAAAGTTAATACAATATGCTTTGGTTGTTATGTTTATTTCAATTTATTATAGAAAAATATTATAGTTTTATCGACAAATCCCCATAATCCAAAAAATTATAACAGAAGTTCGAAGACGTTTACTTATCACTCATCCTAACATTTAACTTTGTTGTTCAAAGATGTTGGATAAATCAGTGAAGTGATAAATTTAATTTCTAATTTTATTTATGTTGAATGGTATTTTAGTTTATTTAATTTTATGTCGTTGAAATCATTCTAATCCATTTTATTGTTATGTTCATAAAAGAGTATTCTTTTGCAAAAAATATAATTTGTTGGGGACGGGGCGGCGCAGGTGGTTGAGCGTCATCTCAAAATTCAACTCGTAGGTTTGAGCCCTTGTTTTCACTAACAACATTCTGTGATTAATATGTGTTTAAACAATTATTATACATACATATAATCGTTAATACTATTTGTTCTAATCAGATCTAATTGGATGAAATGCATAGAATCTAAGAGATAAACCGGATTTTTCTATATTCCTAGTAGATTGCTGCCATTCAATGAATGGATACTGATGAAAGTTATGAAAGAGATGGTGTTCTTCGTAGCTCTAGGTGTTAAATCAGTCCAGTCTTAGAGATAAAAACATTTGAGTTTATTTAGGAGTTTAGAATTTTTAAGGCATATAACTGAGCATAAACTTGAAACTTGCTTTGAAACAGTCAGTTATTATGAAAATCTTAGTTTCCTGTCCTATTGTTGGTTAGTTTATAAGTACATTCTATGTGGTAAGAAGCCAGTAGTAACCGTTTGGATTAATGGAGGTAAAAACAGTTGCACTGTAGAAGGATAACGGTTGTTGTGTCGTCGGAGAAGACAAAATGAGAGGAAATATTATTTGTTATCAATAATTTAATGTTTACATCCTTTTCACGAAAAAATACTGATAGTATTTACCTGAAACTGTGTTTTGGTTAATGACTTACCTTCCTTCTTTAAAAAATACTCTTTCTTAATATCAACATGAAACCTCTCATTGGAAAACCCTAAATAAAGTTCTCCAATTCGCTTTATTTCAAGGAAAGTTTTTAAATTATTCGGTAAATGAAAAATCATACATCTCAATCAAATGCGAATCAAGCGAAGCGGATAATAATTACCCTCTCGTTCATCACGAGTGGCTGAAGGAGATAAACAACTGACGATGGGACAACAATCGGGTCCACTGTGTCACAATCAATCAATTCTCGGAATCAACTTCACCATATTACCCTCATTTCCGTGCTCGTCAATTGTTTTAAATGAAACGCAATTCGAGTTTTTCGTAAATACGTTTGTTTATTTGTTAATCAAAAAAATATTTCAAATATCTACAGAATTCATTGAGCAGTGCGAATTTCCCTTTTTATTCGGATCCAAATAATTTATTCTATTTACACGTTTGGACAGCGAAACTGAAGCGGGGACAGAGATTATGAGTGCGAGTGGTGGAGGTGATGGCTGCTGAGGGAGTGGAAGTAGGGCCCGTAAGGTGAGTATGGAACTGAGTGGGGATAGAGCAGGCCTCCGCCGTAGGCACCAGGACCAAAAGAGCCGGCGTTCGGAGTCGGCACCGTTGGACTGTTCACATCCATTCCGGGGTTTTGCTTTTTCCACTTTGTTCTTCGATTCTGGAACCAGATTTTCACCTAAAAGTAGAAATATAATGTTTTCTTAATTAAAATATTATTTGCACTTAATGCGTATTATTTATCGATAAAATTATTTTTGTGTTTGAAACTGATTCTATTGTACTAATATTCCTATTTGTTCTATCAAAGATGTTTTACTGTACTATACATTTCTTGTTCTTTTTAATATTAAGTGTAAACTTGACATAACTATTATTTTTGCTACAAGGCAAGGGTGTTAAACAGTCGTTTTTTAAAGAGGAAATGAGAGTAACATACAAGCTACAAGGATATAAATTTTTATACAAGCCACTTCAAAATGCACAAAAACTGATTTTAAAACCATTTGGCACAATTACGGCCTGCATCAACAATGTGGAATTTTCATATGAAAAAGTGACACCAAACTCAAATCTATGCCAAAAAACTATTTCTTTTACACAGGTATACGGTGCAGTGATTACGAATATGTTTATAAAGGTCTGTTTCGGATTCAAGGTTTTATGGTAATAACAAACTTTTTTTTATTATTATTTATCAAAATCTGGGTAATTTATAGACTAACACAGTATAGACAATTTATTGTAAAGAATATTTTACGCTATTTTGAAAGATATTTAGGATTGTTGTGAATGATTATTTTTTATTAAATATATATACAAATAGGCGATGGGCGGCACCCATCACTCCAAGGAATCACGATGGTGCATCAGACCGGTGATCATTCATATTTATTTATACATATGAGTGAGGGCTATAACTCTTGATGGGTTGTGTGGTCCAATCTTACATACATACATACATTTGTTATAAAAGGCTTTGAAAAAAATATATCCCAACTGTAATTATTTTTTTATGTTTTCCATATTTATTTTTTTCTCTGCAGCTACTGGTCCATGCAGACGATATGGTCATCGCGGCTACAATTATTCCTGCTATGACGGAAGCCTTTATAAAGATGGAAAGCACCGNCAAATATATAGTATATCGGACGATAGGTTTTATTAGGACTCGTTACGCTCGTGATTTTAAATAACCTAGTAATTAATATATTTTGCTTATCAAGTGATTTATCAGAATATTATTATACTGAAAATTAGTTAAAAGATACCCAAATAAACAATAAAAAGTTTGGAGTACGATTGACGATCAATATTTAAAACGATCCCTGAAAAACTAATACTAATTACTCTAAAAATAAGTAATTATAAAATTACAATAGTAAATAAATAATAGTTTTTTAAACCTAATGTAAAAAAGGATAATAGTTAACAATGGTCATTAATTCAATTGAATACCTAATCGAGTATAAATTAATTATTTTTCTTTTAAATTCCTTTTTTTTAATAATACAATTGTTCTTAAATTGTTCCAAATATAATGAATTCTTACCTGTGTTTCTGTTAGACTAAGACTTAAGGCTAAATTGAGTCTTTCGCAGACGGACAGATATCTAGTGGTTTTGAACTTATTCTCCAAAGAAACTAGTTGTTCATATGTAAATGCAGTCCTGGCTCTGAAATGTGGTAAAAAAAACATTGTATTAATGCATAAATCACAAGTGTCACAATGTAAGATGCAATTAATTTCAAGTGTTATTAGTTAATGGTGGCAAAGATGACAAATTAATTAGGTTGATGCCACCCAAAGAGAGGGAGAGAAAGACGACGAGCAGAATTAATTAATTAGTATTTGATTTAGTGAGGAGCTCGAATCTGAACAGTTTTATGACGACGACAGGGACAATGTTAAATAACACATAAATGTGTGTAAGGTTCCGAAGGAGGCCCTTAAGAGAATTTTAATTGCCCTGACAAATTGGCCGCTTGAACGCTTTTCTTTGCGGTCTTTTTAACCAAAAAGCAAAAGAAAAAAGTAAAAACACTCTCCGAAACAAAACGGCTCATTAGTAATCTCGTGTCTTTAATGTGTTGTCAAGAAGAGAAAAAGCCAGCCACAAAGGCTATATGTTAATATATTATCGATGACTGGGCAGAAATTAATTTGTCGCAGAGGACCAAAATAGAACATCAATCCCAAAGCAATTTCCCAGCTAATGAAGAAGAGAGGAGCTCCACTTTGCTACTGAACTCTAATTTGAATAATTAATTAATTAAATAGTTGATCCACTTGAGCACAAAGGAACGGAGATGGTCTTTAATTTGAGATAATTGGATCGTAATACTTTGAACGCCAACACAGACTTTGCTTGTGGGTGCGCCATTTTTAAACGGGCAGCGGACATTTGCAGAATCTACTACGCTCCATTAATTATTTTAATATAGTGCCTTTAATTAACTGAAATATTTATGATGATAATGAGTTTATTATTTGCAATAATAAATTAAGAACCGTTCTCTTTTTATCTTTCTCAGCACTCTGTGTTGTCTGCGGGGAGTACTAACATAAATAAATCTGACTAGCGGTGACCAATGTACTTTCTCTCTAATTACCCATATATAAAATGTTTATCCTATTGTGCAAAACATTTAATCGTATTATATATCGCCGAGTCCTAATTAAACACTCAAATTAACATCAAATAACCTTAAACATTTTGCAGCATTATTTTTAGAGAGCGGATCATACAAGAACTTTTATTTAATTCTCGCCAAATCCTAAAATACTGCTGAATTCAGGTATTCTTCTTAGGTGTCTGGTGGTGCGCTTTCCCATAGTAAATAAATGGATTTTCCGGTCTTCTGGTCCGCCCAGTCTCGAGCACCACGCCCATTTGGTAATTGAATAAAATTTTCTTTGGCCAAACGACGAATTTATTATTAATTGTAATCCCATTATCTGGAGAGTCCAGATCCACTTTTTCAGAGCCCCTAGGCCCCCGGTAATGGACGACAGGTGGTGGGTGGTTGGTTTGTGAATTGTGAGGGACACAAAGGAGTGAGGCAATTTTCCCATTTAGTTTCAGTCGTCTGCTGACAAATTGTGCAAATTGAACGCAAGCGCGCAAACTTCTCTCCGATATTATTGTATTTACCAGCCAGGGTTGGAAAGACGGAGAAGGGGAGTGGGACATTATTTACTTTACGAATTTTCTAAATTGGACAACGTTTATGCATTACATTCTCAATGGGCATTCTTGGGATTTGGATAAGTGCGGCTTTTTGCCCAATTCCTAAACTATTAATTTCTTGTCAAGGGATTAAGTGGTGTGGTTTTGGAGAGTGGAATGCTGGGACATCAGAAATGGGGTGAAAGACGAAAGGAGTATTTCTATTTAAATATCCAGTAATTGGATTAATAATGGTCTTCGTTTAGCAGTCCTTATTGATCATTAATATTTCAGTATCCTAAATCTTACTCTTCTCTTTTTTTCTTCCGCATTTAAAAGACATGGGAAATCCTCCATTAAATGACAAAACTAGGACTCACCTTCTCGGTTTTGAGCTGTTCCCCTGCGACTTGCTGACCCCACTCGAACTGTTATTGCCTTTTGATTGCCGTGAAATGCCCGATTTTGCGTCGTCCTCTGTCGTTGATTGGTCATCCATGTCACTGTCCCCCATTATATCGTCGCAGATGTCATCGTCGTCCATTTCACCTGGGAATTTGCAAAATTGATTTCGGTTTCGTTATTGGCATGTCAACTTCGATTACAACTAATTGGGGTTGAGATTTCATCCCCTTAACCCCTCTGAAAAAGCATTACATTATATCCTCTCTCTCTCCATCCCTTTACAGGTTTTTGGGAGCTCTCGGAAATTAAATTAATTACCTGATGGGACCTGGGTTGGAACTTGATTGCGGAAACTTTTGGGGCGATTAATTAAGGACAAGTTGTTGGTCGTTTGGTGGCAAAGAAAAGGACAGACACTTTTCTCCCCCTTTCCGACGGCACGGCTCCCAAACTCTACTCCATTACACCTCTAATCCCGCCGACAAATCAAAGGCTTACCAAGGCTTTACGGACACGAAACGGAACAGCATTACGGTGTTTCGTTGGGGGTAGTAAGCAAAGAGTTGCCCCGCTTATGCGAATCAGGTCCTAACAAGTCGTTGTCACGGATTTAATGGCGGATTAAAATTGTGACAAGCCGTTAACCAATTTTACAATGCGATAATTTGCTCCAACGCAATTCCACGCTCAGCAAAAAGGGTTTACTTGCCTATTTTACATTTTACAATATTATAATATTACTAAAATTATTATTAGGACTCAATATATTTTAGTCGTTGTTATTTATTTAATTAAAATGACTAATATTTTAATGTTTTAAACTACGTTTATTTAATTTACGTTAATTTACTAACATATAGTTCTTTTTCAAGATTAACAGATAATTGATTTTATACATTATTGTTTCATAAAATGTTTTAAATAAATCATTTGTTAGGGGTTTAGCGTTAATAAGTCTTGCACATACATGGACGAAAAGTATTATTACACACTCGTTACTATTTAAAAAAACATATTGCTTTATAATGTCTAATATATTATTCTTCTTGTATACGTGTAATAACTATCAAATGAGACGATAAATACAATAATAATAATTTTTCCCACGACATTCCATTACGGAACTAGGTGTAGTCTCAACCTCAACCATCGGGTGTTAGACTTTACATGACTATTTGTTTTTCATTGTATTTTAATCAATTAATAGCACCTAGACCAGTTGTAAACGAATCCAGTCAATCCTTCCATTTTATTTATTTTTTGCGCCATTACTTATTTATAATTCGCCAGGAATATTATTTCGCAATGTTGTTGATATACACAAATTGATTCTTTTTCACGCTAGAAAAATATCCGCCCGGGNTCATTGTATTTTAATCAATTAATAGCACCTAGACCAGTTGTAAACGAATCCAGTCAATCCTTCCATTTTATTTATTTTTTGCGCCATTACTTATTTATAATTCGCCAGGAATATTATTTCGCAATGTTGTTGATATACACAAATTGATTCTTTTTCACGCTAGAAAAATATCCGCCCGGGATTTGGGGTGCTAACCGCTAGACCACAGAAGTAGATAGACGATAATTGCATCGTGTTATATTTTAGAACAATTACTGTTAGTTGTAAAAATACTATATTTTATTAATTTTCAAATGAATCCAGAACTTATTTGCATTGGGTATGAAATTACCCAATAAAATACAAAGCAAAGCATTTATGTAATTATTGGATATATAACCAGGCCTCTCCATTCTTTTATAACAATTCAACTAAACTCCCGGCAAACAAATCAATGTCCATAATTAAGCCGGATATTCAGTAAATCTCCATCAAATCGGCTGAATGACATCCAATTCAATTATAAAATCAATCCCTTTTCGGGGGTTCGGTCTTATCAAAACAGAAATTATTCCCGCAGTTATTTACCATTAATTTGGTCCCCTTTCAAATTAGAGCCCTTCTTCTTCTTTGCCAAAAACTCGAACCAACTTTGACGTCATTTTGTCTTTAGTCTTTCCCGTTCAACGTTAATCGAATCGATTTAAATGTTAAACAGAAATTGAGTTTTATTTTAATGGAAAATAATTTAAAAATTAGTCCACTTGAGTGGGTAAAGAAATCCCTCTTTGCCCGATTTTTGGGGTGGTTTTCTATAGAACAAAAGCCCACTTTTGGTGTGGGTGTTAATTTAAATACAATTGGATTCCATTCAAGTCATTTTGGGGTGGTGGATTTGAGCGTGAGGAGCCGCGTCAGACTCGTTTAATTATGGCGTCATTGGCGGAGAGACGGCTCTCCTTTTCGAGCTAATCAACCGAAAAATTCAATCAAATGATGGTAATACACTTTACACTCTTCTCCTCATTTGCCCATCGCCTGCCTCGATGCCAATGGAGGAGCCCTGGCTGGATCTATGTGAAGGAAAATGAACCAAGAGCGCACATTGCTCTCCGCCATAAAACATGATTGAAATTTTAAAAATTTATAAGCCAGCGACTCGTTCCCATCTTTTCTTATTTGACTTTGCAAGAAAATCGTCTCTCGCATATGTACTACAGAGACTCCGCTTATGTTACATATGTGCAAACGCCATCAAATGAATATTCATGTCCACAATGTGAGAGAGAGATGAGGAAATTTTCCTGAATTTTCCGTCCCCCAGCCACCATTTAGCGAATTTTTATATTCAAAATGTAAATAAAATCGAGGAATTTATGCGAGAATTATGGAAAAGGACTCGTAATTTTTAAAAACTTCTCAAGGCTATGGATTGTGGAGCTGTAAAATTTTATGCACATTTGAACGAGCGTATCAAACTCAGCACAATTTTTGATATTGGATCGTAATTTTAATTCAAAAACAAATAAAATGAAAATGGGGTTTAGTATTTACTCAAACATACCACAAAATGGATTCTCATAAATATACACATAAAATTGGATTTGGTTATCAAATATATTATGTAATAAACAAGTTAATGAAATGATAATTCTGCACTATTAAGGTCCTTTTGAAGTTTTAGAGTTTTTAATGAAGGAATGTTTCCTTATACAATTTCAAAAGTTAAGATTATAATGTAAAAATATGTATAATTATGTTTTAGAAAGGGCAAATCATTTTTAAAATTTTAATTTTAAAATTTTGTACTGTTTTTTTTACTCAATAGTGTATTGTTATTTTAAACTTAATAACATAGTTACTATTTTCATTATTAAAAAATCTACTGATCATTCTTTACGGCTTTCATATTAAGATTAAATTAATATATTTTTAACGATGATGGGTGAATTAAATTAAAATTTATGCTCAATTCTCTGAGTATTGAGATCGGCATATTTTGAATAATAAAAATCATAATAATAAAAATCATAATAATAAAATTAATTTAATTTTTAATTAAATAATTGATTTAATATTGTTTTAAATTATCAATGGTTGCTAATAATTTTTGTTGATAAAAACAGCTAATTAATAATTAAAGTTAGAGCGTTTTCAAATAACTGCAATGATCTTACAGTACCGAGCTGGTATCTGTCCTATAAAACTATCTGTTATTAATATAATCTCAACCCAATTACTTAAGCATTTTTTAAAAATTTAATCGTGGATAGTAAGAGATGAATTCAATTAATTATATGTAATAAACTATTGTGAATTTCACTTATTTTGATATTACAATATGAGATTAACTGTTTCCAAAATGCATTAAAAGGATATTTGGATTTATAATTTAAAAAGTACAGCCAGACAAATTTTATTTAATAAATATTTGATAATATTAATTTATGTTTAATAGTTATTTGAACAACGTACACGTGTAAAATTCTAGTAAACCGTTGAAGTGTGCTTTGTAAAAGATACGAGTGTTTAATTATGTATTTTTCCAACCAGTTTTTAACAAAATTTTACACAAATCGCATATTTATTAACTATTCATTTGCAAAATATGAACTGAATCACTTATATACCTGCAATAGAAATCTTCATTTAAACCACATTAGGAACCATAATCACCATTTAAGAAAAACATTATTTTTGTCATTTATTGGGGAGAAATTGAATAATCAATTTCAATCATTGCCTAATTTATTGCAGAGATAAGAAAAAAGTCTAAATATAATATATTTTCGTTCCAAGCTACTAAGAACTAAAATTATAATTTTGTGTATATACATCTTTATTTATTGTCTGCGTTTATTGAATATATACGATATCTGTTCCTTGGTATTGAATAATACATAACTAAACAGTGTGGAGTAATGAGGGACTTTATAGAGGAAACAATTGACTACTAAAATGTTAAATTTTCTCAATAGAATTGTATAAAACAATTTGATTACAAATAAAAATAGATTTTGGATAAAACCATTCAATTTCAAAATATCTTTAAAAAAATCATTGCTTAAAAATCATTATTAACAATTTCCACGACAACTAACATTTCCAATTTAAAATATTTTTTTTTATTAAAAATGCTTTCATATTTTATTAAAGAAAGAAATTGGATATATTCCTGATTTTCACTATTTACTTTAATACGAATAAAAGTCTCAATAAATTCCACCATTTTGAAATATAATATTAAATACAAACAAAAGATCGATTCTTTCACCCACCTTCATCATCTGTCATGGCTTTCCCATCTTGAAAGGTGAGGTTATTGTTCCCGTCGCTGGTCGCGCCCAAGCTATCACAATTCTCCTTCCGGCCCGTGAATTTGGTCGGATCCAGGATATTTTCCACTGAGAAGGCAAGTTTCTTTGGTACATCTTTTTCGGTGCTGGTGTCCGCTTTGACGTCCATAGAGCGGGTGAGGTCGACGGGCAGCACCTTGGGATGCAAGGAGGTTTGGTTATTAGCGGGGTGCGCTCTTTGGAAAATGGGAAAAGGTCGTACCGTTGGCGGCGGCTGATTGTCCTGGAAGTCGTTTCCATCGACAATCACCTCTTCGCTGGCCTCGCTTCCGGCGTACTGTTCCTTGTCGCTGGTTGCCTTGATTTGGATGCCTAGTTTGAAGTCGGACAGATCCTTGCCATTTAAGAGATGCCTCGAGTGGTAGAAGGGGTTCTCTTGGAAGAACTGGTACTGCTGTTGGGCTGGCGTTAATCCGTGATGGTGCGCGTGGAAGTGATGTGGCAGAGGTTGGACTATGGGCCTCAGGTGTTGATGCGTTAATTCCAACAGAGGATGACCCATTACGGATAGGTTTTCGTGCGGTTTCGAGGCCACAAAGCATTTAAGACCGTTCGGACTGTTGTTCACAGCCTTGTTCTCCCCGTTTAATACCACTGTGCTGTTGTTTCTGGACGGCGGCCGAGGCGAGGACAGCGATGTGGGCGAGGAAGAGGACAGGGAGGAGAGAGAGGACGACGAGGAGGCCACTGTATTTAAAATGGAACGCGGATTCGTCAAATTTGCATTTTCCGATCCCAGATTATCGTACTTTCGTTTCCTCTCCACATTCTCCGTCGCATCGCCATCTAAGCTCTGGACACGAGACATGTCGAATTGCGATTCCTCAATCCGTGGCTCTGATGTGGGGACAATGGTGGTGTCTTTTATTAATCGCGGCGAATTTGGAAGGCTTGGGGATGGATTTGGTGAATTCGAAGCACTCTTCAAGTATTCACTATTATCCACAGGGTTTATGGGTGAACAACTGGTATTCACATCGTTACTGTTGTTCTCCTTGTTATTCACCACTCCCGTCGTCTGATTTTGCATTTTGCCAATCGTTTTTGCACTAAACAGTTTCAAGTCCACTTTATCACGGGTCTCACTCAACAGTTTGGTCATCAGTCTGATTGTCGACTCGGACGACGATTCCACAGCCTTAACACTGTTATTGTTTAATAGATTTAATCTAGTCAAGTGGGTTTCCATTTTTCGGAAGTACAAACACTATTTCACAAATATTCCAATTTGATCTAGTAGCATACTGGAGGTGACACACACTTTAATTCAAATTCCGACATGGAACAAATTCCAATTTCAAAAGACTACTTGATTCTACCGAAAATACGCGGGACCGTCGATCTGATTCTTCTGCAGGACAAATGCGAAATGATGCCGCTGTCGTGGAAGAAAGGCGAGGGTTGAATACCAGACCAGCCACCATATGTGAAATGAATCGGCAGCAACAAATACCACAGCCAATAATAATAGAACGAGGACCAATTTGTACACTTTTATCATCCCTCGGCTATAAAATCAAATTACATACAAACAAGTACTGCTAAACGATTATGCTCATTACTATAGTAGTATATAATGTATTTCCCCTATCATATTCTAATACTACCCCTATATGATATGAATGGACTTTGTTTTAACAATTTTATATCAAGAGAAAATAAGAATTGTTTGATATTGTTTTAGGTATGATTAAATTTTAATAATTATAATAAAAATCCTTTTTTTGATAATTTTAATTTTTTTTTATTTGAAAAACAAAATATTAATTTTGTGGGTGTGGCTTATTTCGAAACGCCCAAAATCGTAGGCGCCCATGTAAATTCTTTTGACTTCAATACATTTCCGTAGTCATAATTTGACATCACATTTTGTAATTAAATAATTCAATACAGCTCAGGAAAGACGAGTAAGTTCAATTAATTTAATTACTGCGCTTAATCGATTTACAACCGGCTTTTAGAAACAATATGGCTAGGGCCAAAAACATATACCAGAAATCAATTGAATAATTGAATTAAGTCATTAAAGTTCCTGAGTGTTTCCAACTAATAAGTGACTTCTAATGTATAAAAAAGTGAATTAAAAATGTATTAAAACAGATAAAAAGGCCTTTATTTTAGAATGTAATATAAAATTAAATTATGATTTATTTGTAGTTCTTGTAATCCCGGAAATGCCTTCTGTTAGCTGAGTTCTGAAGAGTACATTGGCGTTATTGAACATGCCATCCTTAAGAGAGACAATTATAAACTGTAAAAGAGAAATAAAGCGATATATTGAAAATGGTTATAAATTATTAAGAAATTTTATTAAATTACCTGGGAATCCTTAAAATGTATCTTTAACATTTTGCCAATATTTTGAGTATGGGACAGATCCAGCGCTGCGTCCACCTCATCCAGGATGTAGATTGGCGCAGGATTGTACTTTAACATGGCTAGAATTAGCGACAGGGCGACCAGAGACCTCTGACCACCACTCAATTCTGATAAACTCTCCTTCCAGATTCCACCAAAGCCAACTTTGATATCGAGCCCTTGCCTGAAGTCTCCATCAACAGTCTTGAGCATTGCTTGAACGCCTGGCAAAATTGTACTGAATATCTCGCTGAAATTCTTGTTCACTTCCTTGCAAGCCTTTTCCACTTGGATCCATTTCTCCTTTTCATTCTTCTCCAGGAACTCTTGAATCGACGTTTTGTCCGTCTCGATCTCCTCAATATGTTTCAACACTTTCGCATGTTGCTCCTCTTCCTGTTTCAATAAATGGAGTACATTCTGGTTAATATTCAGTGAAATTCTCTTCTGATCGTTCAATAACGAAGCCAATTTTTTATTCGCCGCTTCTGGATTTTCTTTCGTATAATCGTACTGGGTGTTTTTCTTGCCAAAATGTTGTCGGTCCTCCTCAATCCATGTGTAATTCTTTTCCAAATTCTTCAATTGATTTTCCGAATCGGCGTTTTCATTCCTTATCTTGTTCACTTCAATTTCGCTCTTTTTTATCACCAAATTTAATTCCTGGATCTGATCTGTTAGTTCGTCCTTTCTTTTGTGTTTCCCATTTAGTTCCTTATTTTTGTGCTTCAATTCTTCCTTCTTCTGTTGGATTTGTTGTTTCAGTTCCGACACTTTCTCAGTTCCTCCGCCCAAGTGATCTTCAACTTCTTTGAGCTAAAGAGAATAATGAAAAATAATAAAATAATTATTAATTGCCATATTAATTATATAAATTATTAGGATTTGTCTGCAACTTTGTATATAATAATATATATACAAATAATTTAATCAATCTATAAACTTCATTTCATTATAAAGAACAACAAGAATTAAAACAAAAAAATTAATATAGTTTGGTTCTATAAAAAGATTTAAATGGAAATTTTGTAATTTTTTTATTTACCTTCTCTTCTTTTTCTGCAATGCTGGCAATGATCACTTCTTTGTCCTTTTCTGCCTTAGCAATCGACTCTGCCAGGTCATCTACTTCCATTTTCATGACATCAAACTCTTCTTTCTTCTTTTTCCATGTCTTTTTATCATCTTCCAACTTTTTCTTTGCTTGTTTGACTCGTTGTTCAACACTTTTCAATTTCTGTTCTTTCCCTTGTTTCGATTCGGCAATTTTCTGCTCCACTTCCTTAACTTTTTTAGTAGCTTCATCTCGGATTTTAGTCGAATTTTTGTATTTCTCTTCCAACGTTTCAATTTCGGTTTCAAATGTTAGCACTTCGACTTGGTTTTGCTCAAAAGTGGTGTTTCCCAAAGCCATTTGTACTGTCTTCTGTTTGCCCTCCAAAACGTCGATTTTATCTTTCATTTTGTTGTAGTTGTGAGCGACGCCGCGAAGTGGTCCAATTTGTTGTTCAACTTCGACCAATTCGGCTTGTTTCGAATGGTAGAAGCCCTCAATTTTGGCGATGTCAGCCAAGTGAACCAAAATTGATCCTCCTTTTGCGGCAGCTCCTCCCGAGAGACTGCCCTCGGGGTCCAGCACATCTCCATCAAGGGTTACAGATCGGGTCATGATCTCCTTGTGATAAGTCACTTTCTTCGCTACATTCATGTCAGTACAAATGAAAGTAGTTCCAAAAATGAATCGCATGACATTTTCGAGCTCTGGATCGTATTCAATTAGAGATAAAGCAGGGAAAACACACTGATTGCCGCCGATATCCCTTGCCTTACGAATCACTCGCTGATCAAGAGTGTAACTCTTAATTTTGTTCATTGGAATCATCGTTGTTCGACTCTGCAAATCACCCTTTTGCAAAATCAACTTACTGGTTACATCTGTATCAGTAACGACGCTGTACAAAGATCCACCTGCGCATGTCTCTAACGCAGTGCAGAATTTCATGTCTTTCACCTTAAACAGTTTACAAACTCGTCCCTTAACTCGACTATGATCGAAGTTAGGCTCTGGAGTTCGGTATTTAAAATCGTACCGATATGAATTTTGATTGTCCAATTCATGTTGCAACCTTTGGATATCCATTCTTAAGGTCTCTCGCCTATGCTCCAAGTTCTCCAAGGATCCGTCTTCGTATTGTATTTTAGATATGGCATTCTGAAACGAGAAAAACATATTAAAACTTGATTTAAAAACTTTTTAAAATAGTATTTCGTTGTTTTCCATATTAAATACGAAAATTCTTGAATAGTAAAGGTATTTTGAAAGTCTACACAAAATTGATCGTTTATTTTAACATATGGTTATTATAACAGTGAATAAACAATAAATTTTTACACTAGAATTTATGAATTAATTTTTAAAGACCGCTCACCTTTAGTTGATCCAATTCAGTTTGAATTCTCTCCAGATTGGTTTTTTCTTTCAAATAGGTCGAGTCTTTTGAGTGTTTTTCGCTCTTTTTTGTCTGGAGTAGTTTCCTTAAGTTTTTCAACTCCATTTCACACTGTTTAATCGTTGTATTTTCTTCAGAAGCCTGTTGCTTTGCTTTCATTAATTGTTCAAGCAAAGAACTGGCTTGTCCATCTTCGTTCACTTCCAAACCGCACGAAACAGCTTCGAAATTCTTCTGGGCTAACTCAAACTCTTTCGTGTCTTCATCAATTAATTCCTGGAACTTGTTGTAGACCTCTTCTTCCCCTTTCATTCCTTGTACTCGTTTTTCGTGGGTCTTTTTGTCTTCATTCAACGTTTTCTCTAAGACTTTTAAATTCTTTGTTTCAGTTTTGATTTCGTTCGTTATAATGTTCTTTTTCGCGACCGTTTTGGCTTCTTGAGTTTCAAACTCCTTCAGCTCTCCTTCCAATTGATGTAATTCAGTTTTGGTTTCCCCAGAAATCTTCGCCTCCATTTGAGAAATTTCCTCTAAAATGGCTTTAATCAAATCCTCATTCTCAGAAATTGTTCCTCGATTCTTATTGACTCCGTTTTGAAGGTCTTCAATTTTCTTCTCGTATTGCCCAGCGTACTCCTTTAACTGCAAATACATGTAGGAGACATGAATTCTGGTCAAATAATCGATTTCCTTTGAAATTCGTTGGTATTCCAGAAAAACGATTTTATCCTTTTCCAATTTCGCTAGACGGGGTTTGATTGTTTCATTTAAGTGCTGTAATAGAAAAATCATTTAATTATGAAGTTTTATGTTCAAATTTAGTATAATTACCGTTTGAAATTCCACCAGTTTTTCAGACTTTTTCTGGAAAATCTGCATTGATTTAAGCATTTTCTGGTCGAACATTTTCGATCCGACTGCCTCTTCAATCATGGAAAGGATTTCCAGAGGTTTCATGTTGAGCACTTTGGTGACTCTACCTTGCATAATCAAGAAATTGGGATTGTTTATGTTTAGTTTAACGGACGCAAACAGATCTTGGATTCGGTTGTTTAAAACGACTCTTCCGTTCAAAAGGTATTTGTTTTTTCCTCCAATAACCACTTGTCGGGTGATGCAAATCTCATCCTTTCCCTCGAAACCGATTGGGCTTTGTGCCTTGTTTCGGTTGTCGAAGACAATACAAACCGACGCCTGTCGGACGCCCGCTTGGCCACTTTTATATACGAGATCTTGAAGAGATGTTGCTCTGACCTGAAAAACACATTAATTATTTATCTTGCATTGGCAATATATCATTAGTGAGACTTACCTGTGTCAGATTGGAGATTCCCAGCACAAAGCATATTGAATCGAGGACGTTAGACTTGCCAGTGCCGTTAAGTCCTGTAATGGCGTTGAATTCGGGATCAAAACCCTTTATTTCGGTCCGTTTGCCGTACGACTTGAAACCGTCGATTGTTATCGACTTGATATACATTGTTTAGTTGATTTTTGTATTAGTTTTTACGCAAAAATTAGGGAAAGGAAGCCCTCAACGGAAAAATGGTTTGTTTATGATTTTAAAAATTTGTGCACAAATTGTACGTTACGGTTAATCTGTCATCTGCCATTCGTTCGAGAAAAGTCAAATATATCATTTTGTTTATTTATTTTTGAAAGCGCTTAAAATGGTAAATACACAATTTTCTATTTTTGTAGCCGTTTTATATTTAAATGTATACTATTTTCAGTCTATCAGTGAATTTTTGAAGGATTTACCATCCCATAACAAGTCAAATTTCATCAATTTCAATGCGGACGCGAGGACATCAAACAAAAGAATTACAAATTATTTGCCCACAGAAGACCAGCCCTCGGAACAGGTTATCATAACAGAGAAGAAGCACATCCTTCTCAGATATTTGCACCAGCAATGGGATAAAAAGGTATAATTCAAGACCATAAAAATGATCACGAAACATTATACCATGATTTTTGCTTTCTTTGCAGAATAACTCTAAAAAGAGAGAAAACTCGGAAAATGTGCCGATACCTCTGAAGAGAGTCCGAATGGAGGAGAACAGTTAATTATTAATATTCCACGTTTAAAGCCAAATAAGAAAACTTATGCAAAATAATGAAAAAATGTCTTAATTATAAATAAAATGACAAAGTTGAGCTAAGTTTAGCTCTTCTTAAAACCATGTATCGCAAGGTCAGGATTTTCTAATCGAAATAAAATTCCATATTGAAATTTATGATTTCCTATGAATTGAAGTTTTAAAACGATTTGACAGTTTTGATTTAAAATTAATCAACATTGTGCAAAAAATGAAGAAATTGTTATTAATTAAATCAGAGTCCAAAACCAGCAATTTTGAGACTAATAACGAGCTATTCGTTAAGAACAACATCGAAACAACCATTCTACCTAGTTTGCAATTTGAATCAACAAATTTAGATTTGTTATTAGAGAAATTGAAAAATCCTCTAAATTACTCGGGCTTGTTATTTACTAGTCCCAGGGCTGCCCTCGCCATAGCATCAGCACTGAAAATAGAAGACATTCAACTGCCTGAGCCGTGGTTTCATCTGGATAATTATTGCGTTGGAAAAGCAACCAAAACGGCAATTGAAAATGACCTTAATCGAAATCTTCCGGTGAAAGGCGAGGAGTCCGGAAACGCTGAATCGCTACTAAAGTTCATTACCGCAGAGATGAAAGGCAAACAGATCAATAAACCCTTTCTATTTCCCTGTAGTAATTTACGTTTAGATACTTTAGGAAATGGATTGGAAGAAGCAGGATTTAAAGTCGATTCCATAGAATGCTATAAAACAATTAAACATGAATCTTTAGATAAAACAGTCTCAGAAGTGGATTTACAGAAAATTGACTATATTGTCTTCTTTAGTCCTTCCACTGTTAAATTTTTCACGGAGGCTATAGTGAATGCTAATAAAATGAAAGAAATCTTGCTCGATAATGGTCCAAAAATGATTGCAATCGGACCCAGTACAAAACTAGAAATGGAAAACTTGGAAATACCCGTCCATGGAGTATGTTCAAAGCCCAATGTAGAATCACTGATTGAACTTTTAAATAATATATAATTGTTTTATTGTAAAATTTAAATAAATTATTTACATAAGAATTTTCTTCATTAACTATTATTATTCTTATTTAACCTTAATTACTTCATATATTAAATGAAAGTAAATTTGTTGTTTTTAAAACAAGATATTTTATTTGTTACACTTTTAGAAAAATGTACGTACAAAAGTTTTGTTAAAAATAACATTTGCCATCATTGCTCTGAAACTAATATAGAGAGCTCTTCAGCAGTGTATCCAATTAATTGTTGTAAATTACAAACGAATTTATAGACGAATCTCTGACCCTGGACTTTTGAAAGCATATCTCCATCGTAATAATACCGAAGGGCCCTTGATAACTTTTCATAATTCATGGCAGGCTTGTTCTTTCTTTCACCCCATAATTGGGCCACCTTTTCTGGATCTATCAATTTAAATTCCCCTTCACTGCCAACCCACTGAATTATAGACCGATGCTCATAATCAGTCAAAATTTCTAACAGAAATTGCCACAATTGAATTTGTCCATTATTTCCAGGTCTACTTGAATTTAACGATTCACTCATTGTTCTTACTGGTTTTCCTATTTTCTTAAAAATATTTTGGTCCAACTCATCACCTGGCTCTTCGTCTTGCTTGTGTGGTTGATACAATTTTAGTGGAGGGTTTTGTGAGATTTTGATATTATTTTGTGGTTTTCTAATTGGTTTCTCCATTATTTTCTTTGGACGTTCTTTGGGGAATGTTAATTTTACGTCAATTTCCCCGTCTTTCCCGTTATAATCGTCTTTAATGGTGATTTTGGTCACCTTTGGTTTCTCACTTTCCGTTCCGCAATCGTAAAGGATTTCATCGGTTGGTTTAAGGACATCAACAATATTTATTTTTCGTTCCATTGCCATTATTTGGCAATTAATTTGTACCAGCCCTTCGCCCTGGACACATTGATCAACCAGATTTTTGTGTGGTTCCAACTAAAAGAGATTCATTAACTATTTTATTTCTAAATTAACATCAAAATACTACCAATTGGGCATCTTGAAGCCAAAAACTGAAATCGTCCAAAGATGAACCTGTTCGTTTTTCTAATATGCCCTGAAGTTTCCTCAAAGGATGTCTAATATCCATGTGAACAATTAACAGATCATCTGGGTAATAACCGTCTTCTGTGCTCTCCTCGTTGAATAAAGCTGTTTCCGAGATTTCCGGAGGATCTCCTAAAATTTGAATTTTTATTAAAACTGCTATAAAAGGTATTGCATATTTACCACCGAGAGTTGAAGATTCATCCAATAGTATGTCGTCTTGTAATATGTAGTCTGGATCAACCATTTTATGCTCATTCATTTTGAAAACTTGAAAAATCAAAATAATATTTGTTTATTTTGGTGTTTGTTGTTGGTTAGTTTTCGGATCGTAGATTGAGTAAACCAAACAAATTTATACCCTAAGTATCAACCCGCCCTCATATTTTTTGGAGAGAATAATTTCGTTTTTTATCCCTAAACTCAATTTGATATCCTTAAAATCTGAATGAATTAGGGTACAAACGATAATCATGCTTCGGTCCCGACTTGTACAAGGTAAATGAACTGATATTCAATATAATATTTAAAGACATTACTTATCTAACCCAAAAACCATCTATTATATTATGTTTTATTCTAGATGTGACCAAAATTAGTCGTCTAATGAGCTCATTGAACTTGAGCAAAGGGGAGACTAAATGCTGTCCATCTGCTTCATTGGACAAGGCCTGGAATAAGGAGATCACAAACTTTGCTTCAGTCCTCCCTAACATGATTATTCCCAACCGGCTCCCGTTTCCTGTTCAAATAACTGAAAAGCCTACATTGTACCAGAAGATCATTGACTCGCCTTCGAATATGATTCTAAACGAAATCAATGACTTGGTATACAATAAAAAGGAGATTCAGGAACCGATTTCGGAACGAAACATTGAAAAGCATGCAATAAGGATGATTGTGATTAGGAGGCGCAAGATGAAGAAACATAAACTGAAGAAGTTACGAAAGCGTCAAAAGTTCGAAAAGGCCAAGATCCGACAACGACGGGAAATGAAGAAGGAGAAAGCTTTTCAAGCGGAATTGCTAGGCCAAATTAAAGAAGCTGAAAAATTCAGTGCCGAAGAATATGTAGCGGAAAAAATAAGGAAAGCTACGGAGACACCGATTCCACGGTTCTGGAAGGGCAAACGACTACCTCAGTTTATTATAAAACAAAAGTTAGGCATCAAATAAATTGTAAAACTTACATTTAGTAGAGAATAAAATGGTTTAAAAAATGATAGGGTTTTAATTTTCAAGATCATAATAATAGAAATAGTTGGGTTAAACTACCCGTTTTAATACAAATACAAGACTTAACAAAAAAAAAGTCTTTCGAGCCACAGGTATTAAAAGAATTTAATTTTTATTTAAAATGGTTTTACAAAATAGTTTCATCTTATATCTAACAGTTATACGACTTAAGCTAGTTTCCAGAAACAAACCAAACGATGCTTAACTACAAGCGGAATCATATTAACCGGATTCTACTGTATATGGAAATTACAATCTTTGTGGTATAGAAAGATTTAGTTTATCGAATATTCTAATAAATTCAATTACTCGTATGTTAAACTGGACACATTAAACCACTCAAAAATACACTTGACACTGATATTTATTTTAATAAAATACCATTACAATATGACACCGAAAAATGGTTATTTTAGACAATGAGTACAAATTATGTCAGTTTAATGTAGACAGCTATGTTGAATATCAAGAACGTCCCTCATCATAAAGTCCCTTAGTTTCCATAGAGCGCTTACAACCTCTTCGGGTTTTTCGTTTGGTTTATAGCCAATCCAATTCAATGGCAACTTTGAAGGATCCTGGGCCGGAACAGTACTTTCTTGTGCCTGTAATAAATAATAATTAAACTCAAATAAAATTATTATAAAACAATGAAATCACCTTTATGGTTTTCTCCCATGGGGTTATGAAGCGAGAATCGCTGTGCAACCCCTCAATGTACTTTAGGTACGCTTCCGAGTGTAAAACTCGTTGTGGTCTTGGTGGCACCGTTACAAACATTGGCTTCACTGGAACTGGAGCAACGACTAAAAGGAGACATTATCAATTCCATCATTCAATAAAAATACAAATTTAACAAACATAAAGTATACACTAATTAATTTCAATAAGGCGACTAATTAAAATAAAACGAAAAACACACTTACTTTGCACATTCTGGGGATGTTGAGGGGATAAATGGAAAGTGTTATTGTTTGGAATAAGATTGTTCTGCTGGTAAAACTGCTGAGGAATTTGTTGAGTAGGCCGTTGTTGCATGCCTTGTTGGTTGTGTTGTTGCAGTGTAATTGGGGTGATTGGGGCTTGTTTTTTCGGCACAAAATTTCTACAACAAATCAAACGAACAAAAAAACAAGACAATAAATACTGTTAAAAACTAAAAATCTACAATTAAATAACAAAAAACAGCAATATAATTCACATTAACCATTAAAACAGTATATTCAACCTGGTTGAGGAGATGATAAATCACATTGTTGGACAGTTTTAGTTGAACTCGCTTCAGGTTCAATTTTATGCTTTTTACTTGGCACATAGTTCCTAAATGACATTAAAAGGATTTATGAATAATAACATATAATAATCAGGAACAAATAACAACCAAGGAAATATTAAGTTGCATAAATTAATTTAGTTTTTTTAAACGTTAAATTACCGGAAAATTTTCAAATAATTTACATGACATTTCTCGAAAACGAACTGTCAAGTGAAGTGCATGACAACGTAAATAGTTTCCGCAATATAAACAAAGAAATTCCGTACAATTAATTGAAACTGTGGCCAAGATGTTATCATTTTTCAAGCAAAAAATCTCGGACGGGGAAATTGCCAAAATTTCCCGTCAATACACAAATGTTAACGAGGAAATTGGGGAAGACGCAATAGAATCGTTCTCGGAGATGGGATACAAAAACGCAAAAGAATTTAAGGAAACCATATACGACTTTTTGAGGACAATCCGGGACCCAGAAAAACCACAGACTTTAGAAGACTTGAATGTTGTCTATGAAGATGGCATATTCGTACAGAAACCAACCAGTGACAATGTTTACGTTGTCCGCGTCGAATTTAATCCTACAGTTCCTCATTGCTCCCTTGCCACTCTTATAGGTAATTGAGTGTGTTGACTTTAAGAACGACTTTTTGATTTTTTCCTATTTCAGGACTTTGTTTACGCATAAAAATAGAACGAAATATTAATCATAAACTGAAGCTTGACATATTTATCAAAAAAGGGACGCATACTACTGAAAACGAAATCAATAAGCAGATTAACGATAAGGAGAGAATTGCCGCGGCTATGGAGAATCCGAATTTAAGAGAACTGGTAGAGAATTGCATCAAAGACGAGGAGTAATTTAGATTAAATCTCATAGAATTCCAATAAAGTTGAGCCTTTTTTAGTTGAAAAACTTGTACTTACTTGCTTCTGTCGTTTGGCGCAATAATCTTTCCATTGCTCTTGTTGACATGTACTTCCCGTACATGCTTCACCAATCTTACGAGGTTGATGAAAGCAGGGGCCTGTTTCTTGATTCGAACACATCCTCGCCACATACAAGTGTATTCCAGGTCCGGGTTAGTATTGAAATAAGTTTGGACATGTCCTGTTCCTTCCAACACCGCGTGCTCGTAACAATCTTGGGCGTCTTCGAACTGGAAGTCGCACTTATCCCAGCAGCACTCAAACGCCTGATGGGGATGCATATCCGATGGACTGGGACATCCCATTTCCTCCAACTTCCTTGCCGTCTCCTCATTATATTTAGCCGCCTTCTCCTCCCAAACAACTCGATCCGTTTGGCACAGTGATCGCCATTCGTTACCCACGATCCGGGATATGTCTCCAAAGGTCGCTTCCGGATTGCTTTGCACAAACGACTTCCTCACATCTCGCGAATATAAAATGTACCCCGTCACTATTTGTTTCTTATTTTTATGCTTTTTACCCGATGCCAGCAAATGGGACGGAACCAAAGGAGTCGAAATGAAATCCGATCCGACCGAGGAATGACCTCCATCCATGGAATCTTCTGTTATTCCCATCAAATCACCACTGATCTCGTCTTTGGGATCGATCAAAACAGTCGGTTCGGATCCACGAACCACGGTCAAGGGTCTCTTGTAGTGATAAATTTCATCCGGGGTCACCAATTGGGTGTGATTGAATTTTCTCAACAATAATTCAGAGGAATTAGTTTTACGAATCTGCTTTTTCGCCTCGTCGAATACCGAATCGCAAATGTAGATATCGCTTTCAGGGATTTCGGTTGGACGTACTGTAATGATGAAGTTTATTAGGAAATTTATAAGACTATCGTGATTAATTTCTTTGATTAAATTTTATGAAAATGAACTGGGTTTTAAATAATCTAATCGAAATGGGGTTTTCCAATAAGAGGTTTTATTGGAATATTGGGGGGAAAACGAGTATTTTCTATAATAAATCAATGGTTGGTTATTTAATTATAAAAAGATAGATTTGTCATTTATAAAAATGGAAACGTTGGCCATATAGTTCTAAGAGTTATGTATGTAGGACCTTATTCATTTCATTAACTTTTACTAAATCAATTCGCATTTGAGGCTGTATGTTTTTGATCAATTCACGACAGAGATATATCAATTGTTAAATAAAACTATAATCATAATCTAATTTTAAATATGGTCGAAAAGAAAAAAGTCTAAAAGTATCAAATCAAAAGTTTTAGGTGGTGCACGATGGTCTAAAAATTCTTCAATTTTGGACCTAATTTTTTTACATTTATTGTGGAAATCTGTAACAACTTCAATGGATTAGTAAAACGTTTATTATTTTTAGTAAACGCTTATCTTTACATTGAAGTAAAAAACGTTCAAAATAGTACACTTTTTTGAAAAATACTCGATTTATATGAATATAAAACTTCGTTTTAATTTCTTTCTTAAAGGGAACAAAAATATACTTACAATTTATGTAATCAGAATATTCCAAAACAGCGCATCGACCAACTATTGCGATTAAAGGACTGGTTTCTTGAACCGTGGACAAGAATACTTCTTGTCTGTAGAACAATGTGTTACGAGAAGTTGGAATCTCATTTGTAGTCAAGAGCCATGGGCCCCGGAAAAAAGATTTGCCTCTGTGAAAAGTAAGTTTTTAAATTAAAATTTGATCAATCAACACTTAAATGATCTTACTCTTTAGTCTCCCAGATAGATTGAATTTGGGCAATGGATTGTTTCCCCCCTTCTGTAGCCACATAAACGAAATCCCCAGTCTTAACAACTCCACTGCACATCGTGTTGAATTGCTCATAGTACGTACATCCTTCTTCGGCGCCATTTATAAATGTTACAACATTTGGCTTTTCTTTTTCGATCAAAGCTTCTTGAAGCTGCAGTTCAGCCAATTCACCTTTATGCTTCTCCACTCTTTCTTTAAACACCGACATAATTCGTTTGGGCTCAATTGGCGTTTCCCGAACAATTAATTTTATCGGACCATTCGAAACAAATGGCCAATTTTTAATTTTCTTGAAAGATCTTCCTCGAGAATTGTATCTCGATTCGCAGACATAAATGTCTTTATCTTGAAATCCGTCTGGACGGACTTTGATATAATCTTTAATGAACATTACATAGCATTTATTCTGCACTTGACTCAATGGAATTGCCTGATGAAGATCGCTTTTGAAGAGTTCCTAAAAATTACGAGTAAATAAAAACTCCTAATTATAATCAGCTATTTTTTATTACCTGTTCCAGAAATTTCCTGGTAGTAACGTGATACGTTTCAAAAGGACGTAAAAACACGTTGCCATACATCATCTTCACATTATCTGGTGTTGTATATAGCCTTTCAATATATGCTATTCCAGGGACTATAAAATACAAAAACTCATCAACTGTTAATCGTAAATAGTAAAAGAATCAAACCTTTGTTATCAGGACTCTCAAAGTAGACAAAATCTCCTGGAGAAAATACCTTCTGATCAATCGTCATACTTTCCCCGTTGATGGCCGCAGTCTCTGTTTCGGTCTCATGTTCCTGTTCCTCTTGCAGCAATTTCGATTGCCTGACAGCTTCGACAGCGGCACTTAAATGCATTGCTGAATAACTCAAGGCTGGAGAACTTAACTGATCTCCATTTTTGCATAATTCATCTCGCTTCTTTATAAAGAAGGACTGCAATTCAATTGAATCCTCAAACACTTGACTGTCTGTTCTTGAAAGCTTTCGCGCTCGATCTAAGCACGCAAATATGTCCTCTTGAAAAATGTCCAATCGTTTATACAGCCCCTTATCCAAACGCCTCTTGATTAAATCCAATGAAATAGCTCGTACTCTAGAATTAATTGGTATTAATATATATCCCTTTACAACAAAAAAACTTGTTACTTGTTTCCTTCTATTTCGTCATGTTCAGGCAATTCTGCCAAAGAATCTGAAAAGCAGCGACCTTCCTCGTCTTGATGGTTATAGAAAATAGTAAAGAGTGACATTAACATCTCTTGAACAGCTAATTGTACGTCTGGAACTGATTCATCGCTTCCGTCTCTGCAAAGAATTTTTTTGTTAAAAAATACAAAATAAGAATAAAACTCCAAAGTTGAAAGTAAATCTAAAATCATACCTAATTGCTTGCTTTTTCTGGATGCATAACTGTTGCAAAATAAGAGCGTCCTTATAAATTTGCGAATCAGGTTCATTATATTTACACGCGTTCTCAAACATTAGCATAAAGTCGGCTGCCAGCTCTTCCAAAGTGTCATAACTTTGCTGTTTAATCTTATTGGAAATCTTCTCCATGTCCACTGGACTTTTGATAATGTCGTAATAATCGGGATAGTCCTAAATGAAATAAATTACAATTAGGCAATTAATACAACTTCTTTGGATAAAACACAAAAATCACTTCGACAACTACATGCAAAAATTACGACAATTTACCTTGTTCTTTCCAGATCCGATTCCGGATTTAGAAAGATTGAAAAAAGAGTTTAAGGGGCAAATTACACAAACAACACTATTACAAAAGATCACAAAATTCATTCCTAAAGAGAACTTTACTCACATTCTTCGATGGTAATTTCATGAATACAATGCACAACTGGCGACTGGTTTTAGGATCTCTGTAATCACGTATGGTATCGTACAGTAATCTCAACCTGTTTTCCAGTGTATTGATACTCTTTCTACCAGGGGTTTTTGCGCTGAAATTGATAAAGTAGATAATTTCTATTCTATTTTAAAATGATAATTAAAAAATTTACCTTTTATTTACTGATCTTCGGTCGTTGATTCCCGAAAATTCCTTCAGCTTTTCATTTAGAACTTTCTCTAACATGTTTGCATCTTCAAAGATCATCGATCCTTCCTCGTTATATTTTCGACAGTTGGAAAACATCAATCTGTAATCGCCTACAACATCATCCAATGTTGCATATCGATCATTTTTAATGTTCGTCTCAATGGTGTTCATGTCAATTGGATGCTGAATAACGTCGTAATAATCAGGATAGAGCTTCTTCGATGGCTTCTCCATGAAAAGGGACATCGGTCTCCTGCCTTGGTACGTGAATTCCACCAAAAACTTTTGCAATATGAGTAATTTCTTTTTAATCTGCTGATTACAAATTATTTTCCCTTTCAATTGAGCCGTTGACAGAGGAGTCGACATGGTTGGAGATGTAACATTGGGCTGACCTTTTGGACGTCCCTTCTTCTTCTGAACCGGAGTCGTTGGGGATGAATTGACTGAATTAAGGGACAATTCTTCATCCTCACTGTCATCTTGGTCCACGTCAATTAGTTTCTGGTTCAACACTTTCTGCATTTTAACAGCATCTTTATGGATTTTGTGAGTAGCGGGGTGAGCCTTTTTTGCATTATCGATCATCAGATAGAGATCAGCAGTCATTTCAGTGATATTCGAATAGGAGCCCTTCTTCAGCTTGTTTCGAATCTGGGCCATTGAGATTGGCTTCTTAATCTGCGAGTAATATTCGGGGTTGAAGCGACGATTCGGCAACTTCCAGAACGAATCTCCCAGCGGCGCCCCTGTATCAGTTCCAAGCTCTTTTATATCGTGTTTTTATCACATACAAACACACAAAAAGAGAAAGAAAATAATCGGAAACAAATACAGAAACTAAAATCAATAAATCTACTCAAATTTTGACAAAATTATAAAAACGAAACTTCCTTCCGGACTGTGCAATATTCTATTTGTGTGTTACGGGTAATTATTAGAAAAGGTTATTTTCATTACAATTAGATATAACAATTTAAAAAAGAATAAATGATTTTAATTAGCCCGCACTGAGGCAAAAAGTCCAATCGATTTTAATATTAAGGAATCCGAATTTTGTTAATAATTTAAGGAAACTGAATTAGGGAAAGACTCTGAGTACCCTTAGTTTTAAATTAGTGCATATTGAATTTTGTATAAGAAAACATTACGATTTATTAAAATTACTATATAGATAGATAGATAAATGATTTTAGAATCACATCAAAGTCGAATTTTTATTTTCTTAAAAAACCGCATTAAAAACGTATTTTTAAATTAAATTTACATTATTCGAAGG